>JAECUM010002077.1:0-52706 GCA_016617855.1 Megalonaias nervosa
CTGATTTTGATTTTTACTCGGGTATTTACCCCATCAAATTGTGGAATCTGAACGATAATCATCATTTTGAGTACCATTTACCCCATCAAATTGTGGAATCTGAACGATAATCAGCAAAAATAAAATTTTCATTATTATAGTATTTATTGTTGTTGTTGGTCAGTAAATAATAATATTTTATTGTTTCAGCGTAACTTTATCACCAAAAATATAATTTTGAGTACCATTTCCCCTATCAATTTTCGGAGTTTAGTCGGATTTTGATTTTTAGTCGAGTATTTCCTCCATCGATTTTCAGGATTTAGTCTGATTTTGATTTTTAGTCGGGTATTTACCCCCATCGATTTTCAGAGTTTAGTCTTATTGTCAGTAGAAAAAAATTCATTATAATATTTATACTGATTCAGATTCAGATTATAATATTTATACTGATTCAGATTCAGATTATAATATTTATTCTGATTCAGATTAAGATTCTGATAATAATATTTATTCTGATAATAATATTTATTTTGATTCTGATTCAGATTATAATATTTATTTAGAATCAGATTATATTTATTCTGATTCAGAAATGTTGCTATTTTAGGGTTTTATTCTGATTCAGATTTATTCAGATTATAATATTTATTCTGATTCAGATTTATTTATTTCTTTTCCATTAATTGAGAATTTTCTACTATATCGATTACATCATCGATAATCTTACTACGAGGTTTGTTTAGACAATAATAACACACCATCAATGGATGTGCATGGGTTAGTTTTTCTATCTCGACAATTATTCCATCCATTATATCTATTTGTGTAATTTAATTTGAGAAGAGATCAGTCACGATCTCACATACAAACTTATTGCCAAAACTGCTTGTCGTAAGTCAAGTAAGTGTCCGGCCTGGTCAGTAAGTCTAAAATGTATCCGTGACAACAGCGGATTATGACATCGCAGATAAACCGGATTAACAAGCACTGACACAATTAAAAATCCAGGAGATACTTCGGGGGAAAATGAATATAGGATATATCCCTGTTGCACTTGTTTGGATTTTTCAGTATCTACTTGATAACTTCCACCAATAGCATCACACACCAAATTAACTGCGATCGTTGATGTGATCGCGACAACACCTGGTGATATATGCCGATCTCCACCGTATGGATCATTGTCATGTCTGATAATAATCGCCGGTTATTTTTCTCCATGCGGCAATAATCTGGGGATAATATTCATCGATGATATCTTTGACAGTTTTTTTCAGTTCATCGGCGTTGAATCCTGGATATTTAAATGTTGGAAGATCTGCCTGTTACTAAATGACTGTTCAGGAATATTTTTTTGCTGTTAAACTACCGGCTCTAAAAAAAGTCGCCTTTAATCACCGCTTGTATAATTTTTAGATGATATTTCTCGAAATCTGATACCAATTTATTCAGATGTTCCACTTGCTTGATGATTTCACCTCTCAGATAATCGTTAACAGGGGGATACTCGTTAATATAACGGGTGAATGACTGGCGTAGTTTGTCACTCATTCGTTTGTGTTCAGTATTAATGATTCTGAAATGATTTTCGAGTTCTGATCCTGAAAACGAATATCTTTCATGATTCCATACCAGGGTACCATGTCTTCTGTCTTCCTCCTCCTGAGGTTTGATGATTTCAAATCCTAATTTAAATTTTGTTATTGATGTCCATATTTCGTGATCTGGAATTTTTTTCAAGTACACTTTATTGTCTGTGGTGAAATCAGCTCGTTTAGGTTCTGGTGGACCTACATATGTCGATGGAACTTATGGCCATCCTAATATAGTTCTGATCGATGATTGATATATATCCACGGCGTAGTCGGGTTTATGTTTCTATCGCAGCTGATAATGTTGGTTCATGAACCGTAATAGCGATTTTAGATTCTTTTCCTGTGATAGATTTAATTCTGCTTTGCAACTCATCATTGATCTGTTCGATTTGATAACTGCCCGTACGAATACCTATAACTTGCCAATCTGGGGTACCATCGGAGTTATTTTTATAAGAAAACACTAATGAGTTATCTGCGGGCAACCCACCGAATGATTTTGATCTAATATTTGGTCAGCTGTGATATACTCGCAATTGTGCTAATGCTATTTCTTTGGCTGGAATTGCTGTTGGAAAGATAACGTCGAATTCAGGATTAATTGAGCTCGTTGATATCATTGTGGTTGTTGGTGTTGTTGTATTAGCGACGACTTGTTGGAGGAGTTCTTGTGGCGTAGTCATTATTATTATTTACTTCCTGATTTTAAATTAAGGTGACTCTGTCCTTATTTCCGACAAGGTGGTTTGGTTTCCAGTTGCCAAACCGGAGGTGTCATGGTAAACCTTAATCATTTCTGCGAATTCCTGATCTGATATTATTCCATCATTGAACCCTGATGATATCAGCGATGATAATTTAGCATGCGCGTGTGTTGCCGCTGATAGTAACATTTGATATTCATGTAATTTATCAGCCGCACACGTAGGTATCTTTTTTGCAATTATATTAAGAATATCAGCAACACCGGTTATAACTGCAACACCAGCTCCTATTACTGGTGCTATTATGTATGTGGCTGATAATGATCCGATTATAGTTGATGTTCCAGCGACTACGGCAGATGCAGAATATACAGTTATGTCAGTAACAACGACACGTCTACGATATTTTTTTATTTTTACTGAATACTCGTCAATGATGTTTATCATTTGGGTCTGTAACAAACACACTTGCTCGTATCTGTATTTGTTTACAAAATTTAGATCTGAAGTTTGTGAAATCATATACTCTAAAGTATTAGGTAATCAACTGAGGTGTTTCAGCGACATATTCCAGACACCACCAGTAAGACGCTGTGGTTAATTTTTTATCAGATGGTTCCAGTATAAACGTTTATTCAACCGCTTGATTTAACACAATAGACACGGTTCCAGAAAAATTATCGGTTGAATGACGCCATGGAAATGTGGTAAATATCCTAAATTTTGCAGCGCTGAACACGGACAGTCTATACACACCAGTGACTTCCGCAGTATGTTTGATAGTGTTATTTTTCTGTGACCATGTTGATGATCCTGATCATACAGTGTATACCACGTTGGTGATCTGCTTGTGAGGAATATTAATCAGATTAATTTTTTAACGATATCAGGAATTCCACTGACAATATCGCCGAGTTTTGTGTTTATTTCAGAGAGTTTTATGTCAACAAACATGGATTTCCAAAGAAATCATCTGCGATTTTACTAAGTCTTTGAAAATTTCTACGAGTATTTAAAAACATATTTACGTGAACGTCATATTCAGTCGCAGCGTGGGTAATTTGACATCGATTATAGTATCTTTATCATCTACATATTTCTTTGTTGCAGCATCTTCATCACTTGTTGGTTCTCTTAAAACAACGATTTTATTTCTATTCATGTTGAGTGTTCTGTCATTGTATCACCGGTAGATCGTAAACGATCAGTGACACTTTTTGTAATTTCATTTCTGGTAGTTGCGATTGATACATTTGAGTCTCTGATTCTACCACCGTCAGTAAATACACGAATATTATCCGTGGTAGCACCGAGAACTCTACGAATTATGTCAATCCATTTAATATTACTCGTCTTTAAAACACTGTATTTATCCTGAAAAATAACAACTTCATCCCGGTCAACTCCAGAGAGGTTCATAATATCAGCAAGATCATCTCTAGTAGCATACTTCGATAAATCAATATCGTCTTTTTTTTCTTGTCTTTGATAGAGGATCTTCAATAAATATCAACCATTATACGATTAGTGATTATTTAAAACAGAGCTCCTGTACCTATGTACAACTTTATGAGGTGCATCGGAAGATTTTGAAATAGCATCGTGTACAGCAAGTACTTCACGGCCACATATTGGCGGATCAGTTATTGTCTGTGTTGGTAATGCTGAATACCAGATTGGAATATTTTGAAGCGGAGTGCTTTGCACTCTGTTCACATATGTTAAAAATTCCTTTGGTGGTGCTAACCCATACGAATCAAAATAAATAATTCCACGTGGATCAATCGTGTATGCAACCCAATGAGTACCTGGACCAGAACTTCCATCGAGATTAATGATACCGGTCTCAACACGATTTGGTTGTTTTGGTAAATGATCACGCATAAAACACCTCTGAAGTTTTTGATATTTAATCGCGCAGCAGCATCAAGTAAATCAAAACTTGAAACGGGTATTTTGATTGTTATCTTTTTTTTTTGTATAATTTTCCCCGACGACAGGTTCCTGGGAGTCTAAGTCCACTTCCGGTTGTTTTCCTCTTTGCTAAGTTTTCTAATAAGTTCTTCTTAAAAAACCAATCCAAACAAGCGTCAGAAATGATTATTATCAGTAATAACTAAAAAGGATTTATACCGTTTAAAGTTGTTAAGTTTTGTAAAGGAATTAGTTGTATTATTACTAGGTTCGTGTGACCGGGGTCATATTTTAATGTTGTTAGATCTTTAAAGCAAATCTTACGTAAATCTGTTCTAAACATTCGAGAGAGTTCTCGAATACGAGTAACAATTTCTTTTCACACGACATAGTTTTCTGTAGATTGAACGGACGAATAAAAACAAATTAGTACTGGTTCCTAGATGCAAATATGAATCAACTTAAAGCATCAGTGAAGAAATTGAATTTCAGAAATGCCGTATCAGGAACGGATCCGATTATAATCCGTAGCTTTCACATACGGATCAAATCTGTTTCCGATAGGTGCTATTTATTCTGACCTTATTCTAGTTCCAGACCAGGAGTCAGACTGACACTAACATGATGATATGACATTATAATATCATGATCGATTTAATTACATGTTTTCTACTGGAGCATCAATGACTCTCATTCGTCCACCAACACCTTCAAGCAACATTGTTTTATCTGAGAGTATAGCACGTTCAAGGATCTGCATGCTTTACTATGGAGTATATCACCGTCGTTCGAATGAAAAATATGTCGATGTCTGATTCCTAATACAAGGATGACGTTAATTATAAAATCATGGCTAGAATCGTGATTCTGGCTCTTGTGATGGACACATTAATCAGCTCTAAAATAAATGCAAACACGACTAGAACTATTTTCATATTCACTTCTTTTATTTAAAAATGTCACATGTAATTATCGTTCTTCTGAACCATTATAGATTAAAAGCTAGATTTCTTTATGAAATTTACCAATTTTTACTATGATAAACAGTTACAGTAATTTCAATACGTTCAAGAGAACACTCGGTGCCATAAAAGCCAATAATTAATTCTAGCAATATAACCCAGTTAAAAGGCGATTGTTGAAGTACAATATCTGAAACATCACGGTTGCTAGAATGTTCCATCCGTGATGGTTAGCCAACGTTTTTCTTATAGCTGAGGACATCTTAACATTTACCTTGTGCATGTTTGACTCAGGCACTCCGCATTACCATGACCTGAGAAATATGTCAATCTCTCGTTTAGAAATGAGTCAATTAATGTTATCGTGCAGGGTCATGTGTTATATTTGTATTAATATAGAGTATACGGTGGACTAAAAACATGAGAACTGTCACAGACACAGAAGTCACACACGTGAACATGTATATTAGAATACAACAAGGACAGATTTGAGGACTTGAAATCTCCCACAGATATACATATACACGTGAACATGGATATTAAAATAAAAGCAAGGACATATTTAAGAACTTAAGAACTGTTACAGATATATAAATTATACACGTAGACGTGTTTTAAAATTAATGCAAATACAGGTTGGCTGTCTTGAGAACTGTCACAGATATAGACAACAAACACGTAAACATGTGTTTTAGAATAAATCAAACATAGATTTGAGGACTATACAACTGCCACAAATAGAGAAATCATACATGTAAACATGTCTATTAGAAGAAAGCAAATACAGTTTTGGGGACTTGAGAAGTGTCTCAGATACAGAAATCATTCATGGTTTGCCAAGTTTTATACTTTCCCCGGAACATTGGGAAAACGTCTAAACCCAAAAGACAACTGTATATGATCGTTGCTTGCAAGTACAAAAATAAACTTATCTAATTAATACTCACAAATGTATTGTTAAACCCGGTTTATATTGGACATATGAAGTTCTAGTGTTTGAGACTGTCGACTGAAGTCACAAAGTTGCATGCCTAAAATCAGCTAGAACTTGTCACCGTCGATTACGAAGCGGAACCTCGAAAATTATTATTCAGACTGTGTTTATCATTGGCGTCGGGATATCTTCATTTCAAAGATAATTGCCCCATTCTGTCAAGTGTTTGAACAATTTGCAAAGGTTGTATTGAGTCACCTTTTGCTTTAATTTCAAGCCATCAGAAGCACCATGAAGAATCTTCGTACTTGAATATGTTAATCAGGTCCGAAGTCACGAAACTCTCTGAGCACAAAAACTCAGTCTGTGCTCCGATTTCAGCAGTTTTGGATCTTCTATAACTTTGCTGCTAGTGGGACTGGAATCATTAAAATGATGGTAAGCATATAAGTACGATTTGGTTTTGAATCCTAGTCCCAGTTTTGTGCCAGACAATTTCCAGACTATGGGGCCAGGCTCTTGCGTAATTCTGGGAATTCTATACGAAGGCACTGAAGGAACGATATTCATATTTACAGCAATCGTGAAGCCATGAAGCTTGAAAATAGATCACACACAACGTGAATATCCGTAGCGATCCGAAGGCTATTCACACAAAGCGTGTAATCGATTTTTGAAACTAAAGACTTCGTGAATCCTATAAAATATGAAGTTCAATCATTATAATTACAAAACAGTTCTTGAAATAAAAATGAATGTACAGGAATAAATGACACAACTATATTTTAACCACTTGTTACAAATATTGTCAAAACACAAAAGGGTGTATGAATACATTTATAGTTCCTTTCTGATGTTATACTAATAACGTATAGTATTATGCGTCACATGACAATTTTAAAGCATGTAAATGTGTTTCTTAAGACATGGTATAAATGTGTAGTTATATTGATTAGAGCCTTGCTTAAGTCTGATTGAACTAGGCCTCGTGTAAGTCTGATTGAACTAGGTCTCGTGTAAGTCTGGTTGAACTAGGTCTCGTGTAAGTCTGGTTAAACTAGGCCTAGCGTAAGTCTGATTGAACTAGGCCTCGTGTAAGTCTGATTGAACTAGGCCTCGTGTAAGTCTGGTTAAACTAGGCCTCGTGTAAGTCTGGTTAAACTAGGCCTAGCGTAAGTCTGATTGAACTAGGCCTCGTGTAAGTCTGGTTGAACTAGGTCTCGCGCAAGTCTAGTTGAACTAGGCCTCGTGTAAGTCTGGTTAAACTAGGCCTAGCGTAAGTCTGGTTAAACTAGGCCTCGTGTAAGTCTGATTGAACTAGGCCTCGTGTAAGTCTGGTTGAACTAGGTCTCGCGCAAGTCTGGTTGAACTAGGCCTCGTGTAAGTCTGGTTAAACTAGGCCTAGCGTAAGTCTGGTTGAACTAGGCCTCGCGCAAGTCTCGTTGAACGAGGCCCCGCATAAGTCTGCTTAAACGAGGAAACTCGAAATTTATACAGCGTTTTGTGAATCTTATCATCACTAATATTCATGTTATATACAGACAGACAATTCACATTTGCCTGCTTAGAAAACCCATATGAGTTTCTTTTGAAAAAAAATATAATAGGTTTTTGTTGTGGGCTTAATGCCATTGTTCAGCGCATGATAGGCTATGCATGGCGACCAGTATATCTGGTAGAGAAAACCCTGGGAAGAACAACCTACCCACGAGAAGCTACTGTCAAGCTTCTCGCATGCCCACGCTGGCCGAGCCAGAGACTCGAACCCACGCAGACAGGGTACGATGTCAGTAATCTGTAAAGGCGAGCGCCTTTGATCACTTGGCCACCCGTGTCACCTGAAAAAGGTACATCTACTACCACTGCTGCTGCTACTACTACTACTACTACTACTAATACTACTATTTAATAATAATAATAATAATAATAATAATAATAATAATAACAATAATTACATCATAGACAATGAGATTAAATAATTTGCTTCAGTTTATATGGTAGAACAAATATCAAATGGAAGCACGCATCCGATAACAAAGTAGGGAACTATAATCATTGAAGACTGAGTTCCCTTTGTTTTATAAGTCAAGGGTGGGAGGAGGGGCAATTGCTGTCTGTGTCCAATTCCAGGGCTCTGTAATCGGAACTAATTTTAACAAATATACGTCACAGTTAACACTAAAAACATGTTTAATTTTTAAAGTTTATTTAACAATTCAAACAAATATTGAACCAAATTGCATGATTCTCATAAATGTATCCACTCCGTATATAAACCCATGTCTGCATCATTCAAACCATCCCTCAACAAGCTGAGAATATGCAAATAGCGTTACATCACATCTGTGATACTGCTTCTGAGACTTATCACTATCGCGTGAAACGTGTTCACGTGACTCGTATAGCCAAATACTAAAACGCGAATTCCGCAACAAAGAGATTCTGTCACCTCTGTATACGAGTACATAGCTTACCGTCTCTGGTCTGATGCTTTGTGCACAAAATATATCGACAGAAAAAATGTGTTTTGGGGTACAAAGCAAGCGAATCTAATTGTATCAACAATATCACAAATTAACGTGTGAAGTACAATACAATATAATACAATACATGTGTTACATTCACAAGTATACAAATTTCATTTGTTTCAGAGTTCTATTGATATAAATAAAACATATAACAAAATATATACAGCTAACTATAGGTCAGAAAATTGCGTACCCTAAAGCACACATTACGTATCATTAGTATCGCTCCTTCTTTTTCCTAAGTACATCGTTGATTATCATCTATTTACCATTACCACTCATTCTTTTAAATGTACAAACGTTGAGTAAATAAATGCAAACAGCACACACTGTAATGCTTGGTCAAAGAACAATCTGATTAAAAATAAGATCCACTGTCCTAGGTGAAGATCTGACAGCGACCGCTTATGGGGTCATGTTCTGGTGACCCTTGAATTAGCCAATGGAAATGCAACTTTTAAAAATCTGAAAGTGAATCAAATCGTTCGGAACACATTGATGCGCTTCATTCACACTGCTCAGTCTCTCAAACGCATAGATATAACACTTCATCTGATTGGCTGATAAAATTAGCGATCATGAAAATAACATAGGTCACCAGAACATGACCCCTAAGAGGTCGCTGTCAGATCTACACCTAAGACAGTGGAGATCTGATTTTAATCAGATTGGGTCAAAGAGTTTCGAAGAGTGATACATTAAAAGACGTATACGTCAGCACAGCGACACGTATTTAATACACGTGACTTGAGTCTCTGTAATTAACAAATACTACCGAGATAAAAAGAACTTGTTTACGTTTGAGTAGTTTTGCAGCATAAAGATATATCAGTTTTTATTATCGATATAACAAATATAAATACGTAAAGTTTTCTTTTGTTTCGTTTCTTGATAAAGATTATCGGTGCCTTTGGTTTCTATAGATGTGGTAATCAATAGCAGGCATGTCGAGTAGGAAGAATTTTAAGTCATCTGAATACGTTTTAAAAATGAAATGCTTACGGTTTTCCCCTGAAATGTACTACAAGAAAATCCTTACTTCCAAATATTTTTCAAGATATCTTTCAATCGTTGCCAGCATGCAATCGCCAAAAGATCGATCATGTTTCGAACTCATAACCCAAAAGAATTATAACAGCACACTGTTGTCAATATGCCTAAAATTTGTTGAGCACATCTCGTGAATTTAAGTTACCTCTGACCCCATCCTCAATACCCTTGTCGAAAAAGTGGTGTGAGAACACCTATGTCAATAAAATCAACTTTGCAAGAAAAATACAAAGTAAAGTGAGTCCCTCAAGCTTTATAATTTTAGCTACTACCAAGTCAGATCGCCCGCCAAAAAAGGTCAAGCCACACTGTATAAACGATAATGCAATCATACATTATAGATTGTAATTCAAACAAGCTTAAATTAACAATACTGTGAGTTGCCTCCTATTACAGGTAGAGACCGTGAAGTGAAAGTTCTCACGATGAAAAACAGACAGTATTTTGTCAGGTAGAGCCGCTTTATCAGAAAGGCAAACGTACATGCTGAATATTCGGCTATTACTAACAAAGACTAGTTAGCTTTTATTATTAGTTACAGGCGTCAAGAATCCTACTTTCTTTGAAATGCGCTAGACAGAGCATGTGTCGCATAGAATTGTCGATTTCACATTTGACAAAATATATAATTTTTTTAACCAAAAAAATCCCCAAAACGATGTAGCTACGCTTAATCCGAATCCATAGTAAACACCAGCGTAAAAATGTGCCAAACGTTGTCCTAGGTCGAGGTGAAAAGACGTTTGATGGTCAATTTAAAATTTAATAGAACAAATACGTAATATAACAGAAGAGGGGAAAATAAACGCGATAAGTGCTTATTAAGAAAAGAAACTGAAGTAATAATTTAATAACCTTTTTGGCGGTGGCTTTAATCTTTTATTCTTTCTATAGTCACAATCGGTTATTCTTTCGCAAAAAGAAAAAGAAAAGCAAATATCAGTGAAAATTTCATCCAGTATGAAATATACAATTACACAAGGAAATAACGTTCAACGAACAACAGCGCAAAATCAAACTTTGCAAATACGTCGTAAGATCAGAAGCGTAAATTTTTTTCACAATAAAAGTCACGCTCAAAACACCTTTTTCTAAAGCAGTTCCTCTGTTTTGAAAACATACATGTTTGCTCCTCATAGGAAACGTGTACTTCGTTGGGAAAAGATGAAGTGCATCTATTATGTGAATAAGAGAGAGGCTGGATACAATTGATATACCATACAAAACTCAGCACTGACTTTACTTGCAGTTCCTTCAGCTCCAAAGAATTTGATTCATTTTAAATAATCCTCCACAGTGTGGAGTTTTAAGCATGATACATAAAGCTAAAGCTGATGCTAGACTAACGCTTCGCATTTGATTTGTATAGAAAGAGGCATGCACAAAAATGCCTTACTACTGGAGATCGCTGCATGATCATTTTGCTGCAAAAGAAAATAGCTGTAAAGGGCGTTTCTGATGGTCACATATAGAAGACAGTGTCGGCTCGATGTTCCAAAGTTCCTTTTCGACGAAATGCTGAGAAAAGCATGACGTGATGCATTCCAAAATTTTCTAACCACGAGATGATGAAGCATCATGAATGTGAAAAATGATGTGTCGACGTCGTGCAATACGTATATTTAACGCCATTTTCAAGTAGGGTCAAGTTCTTGAATCTGAGAACGTGAATTGCAGCGAACACGCTGTATAGGAAGATGTCTGTCTAGAGCAAAGGAAGACAAATCCTCGTTTTCCTGGGCATCATTGTCCGGCGATAGATCATATTTTGGTTGCAGGGCACTGTCTGAGGCAGATTCGTGATTTGAGTCTACAGTACTGTTTGTAGCCAAGTCAAGATTTGACGGTACAGACCTTTCAGAAGACCTTGTACCTGAATAATATACAATAATAGTCTTCTCAGCACCAGCACGTGTCAATCACGTGACATTAAGATCACTTGTCACAGAACAGTCTAAAGTCCTAACACCACTAGTCAAATAAATATACATTTTCATTAATATCATTAAAAACGACGTTGCCTCGACAAATACGCCCCCAGGCTCGCTTTTCATTTCTCTTTTTATTTTTCTTTTTATTTCTCTTTTTGTTTTTGTCCTTTCTCCCTCGATGTTTTCGGTTCTTTCTGCGTTTGCTGTCCTTTCTATGTTTTCGTTTCTTTATTCTGTGTCGTCTGCTTGACTGATTAACACGGGTTACTCTGTTCACGTCATTTAGATCAGAATTATTGTTTGCCACATCTGTAAAAGTAAACAGCAGAGGCTGTCGTCAAATGGCAACCAGGGCGAACGAACAAATTCACACTTGATACACCGACAATAAATTTCTCCAAATAAACAAAGAAATATCGGCAGGCCGGAATGCGCAATTGTCTTGCATCCGCCGTTGTTGAGAAAATACAGAGATATTTAAGGAAATATGAAAATTTTCGCGTGTAATTGCAACTTTATCGTCGCAATTTCTGGATAATTCATAAAGCATGGATAAAGAGCAAATATATGACCGTTCAAACAAATTTGGTATTTATTTATTCAAATTCAGTCATGACACGAATAAAATCGTATTCTATATATGTGGGATGCGAAAATTTTCATACATCCGTTCATGACTACTGTTTGCAGGGGCGTGGCCAGGCATACTCGAGTATTCACGTGAGTACACATTGTTACCAAAATTTACATGGTAAATATACTCCTTCAACCCATCCTCACTTCTTTTTAATATGTCCTGCGTACACATCATAAGTACCCTAGCTACGCCACTGGTAGGAATGACAAGATCGTGACTAAAACCAGATCAGCACCAGAAATAATTAATAGCATAAATTGTGCCATCCAGTTTTAATGTTATCACGTGTGACAAGAAAGTTAAAATTCAAATGTATGTATGTATGTATGTATGTATGTATGTATGTATATATATATATATATATATATATATATATATATATATATATATATATATATATGTATATGTTTGAGTTTATGTTGCCTCAGCATATTTTTAATATAAATTGTATAATGTAAAATTTAGACATATTCAAACCGGTTTTCAGTAAAAAGGAAAAAGGACTCTTATTGTGTTATATAATTATTTGGTGTCTTATTCATTTCTGACAAATAAAGGTTTTTATTTCAGTATGTAACTTCTTAAAATTTAACTAGATATTAAAATGAAATTCTGATGATCTGGTTCATGACTTTCAAATAAAATGTAAAAAGATAATAAAATTAAAGTTTTCGTAAAATTATAAATGCGATTGTATGCACAGGTCACAAAAATTTATCCTAAATTTATCCGTCTGTAAAACAGACTAAACGTTTTGAGTTCAAAACTTGATAAAATTTGAAGTCACATTTTATATTTATCACGACAAATATTTCTACTGGGTTTTAAATTTCTTCTAAACTTTCCGAAAACTAACTCAATATGCTAAGATTAAAAACTAGAATTTGACTTCTCCATATTGGCAATAAGATCAACAATATTGTCGAGGGACTGATTTTACGTCTTGAGACCGTGAAGAATTTATAACTTTTATAGAAGACAGTGGCAGTTCCAGAACATTGGTGATACAAACCTGAACAATGTCTCATCGCCATTCTACAACACCTATTCTCATGAAGGGAGGGGCATCGTTCCCCGTTTGGGGATGGGGCTTCGATGACCTCCCTTGCACGTATAGTAATGCCATACTTGTAACCACATGTGCGTCCGTCACGTGTACAGCTGTTCCATGGTCCCCATTGGCCCACCATGCAATCAACTAAAATAAACAACCGATTAAAATTAATGATACAACAACCAATCAAAGTCAAGGAAACAAACGCCAAATAAAAAGAGGTCATTTAAAATGAAAGCAAAGAAACATCAAACGGAACGTTTAAAGTCATAAAAAAAATGTCTTGTCTACAATTACGTAAAAATCTTGACCTATCAGCCAAGAGAGAATCTACACGTGGAATTAGACACAAGTGTTACAGTCTCTACCCAGATAAACTGGACAAATGAGCTTGATGCGAGATGGTGTACCCATTTTTTTTCTGGATAAAATAAAGACACGGACGGACAGTCGACATCTTTACTTCCCTTCGGTATTCATATAGGCAGATAATTCTCCCTTCCATACTGAGTGCAGGGCCGGAGCAGGTCAAGTGTCCAAAATTTCAAAATGGCGCTGACTTTCCTCGAAAGGACACCAAAGCAATAGTCTATGTGTCTATTTTTAACTCATAGTGTACATAATACCCAATAAACGTACGCAAGAATAAAACGATGGTCAAATTTAAAGTGACAAGTTACAGTACTTTTGTGTGTGTGTGTGTGTGTGTGTGTGTGTGTGTGTGTGTGTGTGTGCGTCTCTTTTCATAGGAGGGGCCGGAAACCCCGTCCCCCTCCCATCCGGCCCTAGAGTGTTGTATTCGCATTTTTCTGGATTAAATCCAACGAGTATATTACACTCTGATAGATCCTGCCATACACTGAACAAATTCATCAGATTTTTTTTTCTAAATTCCTCCCTGAAAATGATGCATCATCTCAGATAAGTGAATAAGGAACGGCAATTAACATCTGCATGGGATTCTCCTACTCTGATTGGCCTACTTGAATCAATAAATGTATTTACATTTTTATACCAATCAGACGTGGGCAATTGAAGAAAACTTGAAGCCAAACAGGAAAAAAGTGTTAATGTGCACTGTACAACAATGACATAAAATAACAATGACAGGACAATTAAATACACTGACATCCTCTCTAGTCAAGGATTCTATAGAACCTACCACCTCCATGGAACCTTTGTTAGCCTAAATGATGTAAATTATATTCTTTTGGACATTGGAATATTTAATGGAATGACGAGTATTTATCTTTCGAACAGACATCGACTATTTCCACAGGTTCAAAGTAATCGTGTGCAAGTGAGCAGCATCATCATTATGAAGCTTACGGAAAGCCTTCTATACTTCATGACTTTACCCTCGAAATCAAACGCGAGTGCATGATATACGCAAGTCCGCGAACTCGTGGTCAACTTCACCTCCACCCACCCCCACCCCGTGAGCGCTCAGAAGAAAAGTTAATATGTTAGGTGCAACAAGTCAGGCCAATACACAACGGAGCAGTTGTTGTTGTTGTGGGGTTTAACGCCATTTTTCAGCACAAGATAGGCTATACATGGCGGCCAGTATTAATGGTGGAGGAAGAACCCGGGAAAACCCCGGAAAGACCCAACGACCCACGAGAAGATACTGGCAAGCTTTTTCATACACACATTGGACGAACCCAAGACTCGAACCCACGCAGACAGTGGTGAGATGGGAGTGATACGTAACGGTGAGCGCTTTAGACCACTCGGCCACTCGGGGCCCCTCACAACAGAGCAGATCAATTTACACTGGCAAACAGTTACTAGATTTTCATTACCTGTAAATCAATAACATGTTTTGGTCGCTAACGCCTCGGTTCCGTATCTGCGCACGAACACTATCTCGAACTCAGTCACGACAATTACTTTGTCATCGATACCCCTCATGTACAGTTTATCAATAGTACTGAGACAAATTTTGCCGCAACTAAAAGTGTCGGATACGTACTTATTCTTGAATGTAATTATGTCGAAATTATTTTGCCAGGCACCGGTTACTATCGATATAGCCGCGATGCCAATTCCGATATGATAGTCGCTGAGGTTGCTATACCCGCCCAGACCAACGGTGGTTACCGCGGCGATTCCACAAACTGCATTAGTGACAACACACACGCATTTGTATTTTATAGTAGCCCTGTTCTTTTGATGGTTTCTTCTCGCAGTTGTTCCGCTTCGATTATTTTCTCACGTCGGCAACTTTCGGTGTCCACCACAGTTCTTCTATTAATAATGTAATCGAGAAGTATAATTGCTCGACAATTTTGCCTCCTTCAGGAGCAACACGTATACGCAGTTCTAACCAGTTTTTTTACTGTTACAAATGTCCTCCAGTAAGTCTCCGGCCATTGTGCGTTCTTGGAATCTGGTGTTACGTTTATATAAAACCATACTGATAACGCCATTGAATAGTCTTTAAACCATAGTTCTCGTCTTCGTCCAAAAACTGTTACATGGACAATTAAGTCCTTGCTGAATAACGGTCGAGAATTTTCTCTTCTTCTCTGAGTCATTGTTGGTACAACATAATCAACGGGGCATGCAATCGGGGTGGATTTATCGGGGGAATTCGATTTCATCGTGTAGAAACAATCCCTGGGTATTTTCATGCCTGGTGCTGCAGCCAATAACCAGGTATTTTTGCGTGCTAATGCAATGATTCCAATGTGGTTTCGAGGTGGTATTACCACACCTTGGTCCAAACTGTTGATTTCTATTTGATCCTTACTAAAATTACATTTCAATGCATTAGAAGGTTTGCTAGCACCATTTCAGATATTCATCGACAAGAGGAACAAAATCACTATCGATGTTGGCATTACAGGTTAGCCAATTCAACATCCCGTCGGTGAATTCCGCAACCTAATCAGTGCGGTCAGAATTCATCATTTATATGTATTGATAAACCTAATCTTAAAAACACAAACTCCAAAGATGATTAAGTACGCGTCCAGATTAACGCTGAGTCCATCGCACTGAATTTCATCTCCTGCGACAAATGATACTGGTATTGCATATGTGAGAAGTTCTGCAACAACATCGTCCTGTCTGTCAATATGTAAAATTGATTACAAAAAAAAAACAATATGCTACTTATGATTTATCAGTATCCCCATTCTACCCCACCAGCCTTTGATTCCGCTTAAGAAAAACAAGTATGATCCGGACTTGCGCACCTTTAAGATGAGAAGTTTTGGTTTATCAAAGCAACTCTGAAGAGCGTGGAAGACAAGTTGACCTTTTTGCTGAGGTTAATAAATTGGTCGTTTACTCTCCTGCTTTGGTTAATAGTCTCTTATTCACCCAGTTTCATTGATTTCAGGCAGGTTTCTCACGACGAGGCCTCTTAACCTCAAAACAAATCCACGTTTGACGTTTGAAATTTTCTAGTTTGATCTTGGAAAATTGCACGCTCGCCCGGATCGATTAAAACAACAACCCTACTGGTAAACTCAAAAATCAAATCCGCTTTGTTGCCAAACCAGCTCAGATCCACATCAGCGCCGCGTCGGAATAAGTAGAATCCATAAATGTTAATAGATATTTTATATGCTATTGAGCGTACAATGTAAAATAAAGAAACGTGCATGGTGTTGGTGAATGCACGAGTGAACTCAACGCTTCAACGGTGAAATGTATATGTATGAGACCGTCTAGCCTGTATCCAACGGTAGAGTGGACTCAAACAGTGGTCGTCGTCCACAGCTTGGGTTAAATAATTAACAACTTCAAATAGCCGTGCGGCCCGTACCAGTCAAAATAAAACAAATGTCCAAGCGTTACCACGACACTGATGATGGGTTCTAAAGCACTTTCCATTGAAACATTTGCTTTTCTTTCTCATAATGCAGTGATGGATATCGATTGTTACATAACACAATAATACTTTCATACTGATTGCAATGTCGCATGAAAATTTGTGCTGCAAATCCAAAACGGGTTCAAACACGTAATGATCGAGCTGTGATAGCTTGAACCTGCGTCCGGTGTGGAGCAAAGAAGTTCAAGTTTGTCAGACTTTCTAAGTCTATTAGCAGAGTTGAAAGCTCCTAGTCTAAAAATACGTCGGCGGTGATATTGTTACCGTATTAACAAAGCTAACTGGGACACCGTGACGCAAACATCCGAATGAAATACATATGACCGGATACAATTATTGCGAGCCTGGAAAATGGCTGGGTATGCGACAGGATTCTAACAACCAACCAAAGCCTGGATAAACAACTATAAATCGTGCCGATTCTGCATGTTACCGACATGATCCTGCGTAAAAGACATCAAGTGATATCCTTGAGCGTCAACATGCTGATATAGATCTCGCCCATGACTTGAATGCGTTCAGTCCTACGCTCGGATAAAAAATTAGCTAGATGGAACATCAAAGGAGGCATGAAGGCCAAGATTTTCATTAGAAGCAAAACTGTAATATGATAAACATGGATAAATAACGTAGATTCATTGTCCACGATATACTATAATCCTCGCGGTAATTGAATGATGAGGATGCCATTGAAATTTTAGCGAGCGCGGCATAGGTCTCCCACGCGTTTGCTCAAGCTTGGTTGGCCAAACAAGCGCTGTGGCAAATTTACATATTTGCACTAAGGAAGATTTCCTGTGGATGATTTGATGTGAGAACACCCAACGAAGTTCATCAGGTGGATCCTTTGTTTCTTGAGTATGATCGGGTGCGCGGACGCACATACAAGTACGTGTTAACTATTGTAGATATTGCCAGAAGACATAAGGAAGCGGAGCCATTGACGTCTAAAGATTCATTGTGTATCGCAGATTTGCTTAAACGTATTAACAATACGTGCACCACTAACATGGTCACGGCTGTTGCAATTTCTCGGAGCTGTTGATGCGTTGTTAACAAAAACATAAGGTGCGGGTTAGTTTTAGACATGTTGGCAAACATCTTGATCAACCCATTGTGGAACGATTTAACAATACAACTGCGGAATAATTATTCGCACATCAGCGCGAGGAAAATTTTTTAATGAAACGTAGCCGGAGTGCTCTTACTCTAAAGTGATCTCGCGAATGGGTAACAAGAATTGGCTCAGTCATAGGAGCGTAGAATAACGAAATGACATTCGCATTTGGGTAAAAACCTACTAAGGCGATTAGACAAAAGACTCTCACCTTTACCCACAAACATTTCACTTCCACCCGTATTAGCCCCACTCGGAAACAACTTGGTTGAATATCTGAATGCACCGGCCGAGAAGGTAGGCAACGATGTGCTACTGACCTGCTATGGCCCATCAATACATTTACAAGCTCTGACGGGATTCACATTCCCAAACAGCCAATACGTTATCATTAGCAACCACTGGCGAAGAAGCGGGAGATTGCTCTGCGGTCCAACTACGAGAGGCAAAGCCAAGTGGACTTCGTCGACCAAAGGAGAGCATTTGTGCGAGAGGAATTGGAAGTCCTTTACGGAGATACGGAACTACCACCAAGGTCTGTTATGAAATCGTAAGTTGATTCACATCCCCGTGGTGCCCGTAATTTTCGTTGCCTCCTGCGCATTCGCCTTTGAATTTTCATCCGACATTCTTGTTGATATAATTAAACAGCCAACGATCCTCTGAATGCTCGCTTGTCTCAAATTTATCTTCCAAACATGGTTCGGCCATCTCCGCATACCAGTCATTGGTGGTAATATGCATCAGCAACGAATCTTGATCATATTCCAAGCTCTCGAGAGGATTGTTTCAATTGATTTACAGTTGGTGTAACCAACCATGCCACCGCTTGTACAATGAAATCCGATGACTTCATATGTCTTGTACTGCTAGCACTCCATAGTTTCTGTGTCTTTGCATGTGAATCTCTTTTCGAAAAACTCCTGACATTTCATCTGCCGATGGGACTCCTCAGTTTCTAGATACTTCTCATACTCAGGTAAACCTGTCGTTAATGTTTCCATACATTGTAATGCTGAAAGCATCTCTCTAATTAATTTATCCTAACTGATCTTAGCTACTGCTACTATATTCACTGATTGTTTCAGTGTCATCACTAGCGTGCTCACTACTCGGTTCATTATATACAATGGGTGGCCTAGTTTACGTCAGCAACTTATACTTTTCGTATACAATATCATACAACGACTTTTTTTGGTGGGGGTATAGGCTTTTTCAATTGTACTCGTTGTTGTTCCAATACAATCCCTAAGTCAATTAATTTACGCATTTAAATAATCATACAATATCTATATCTTTTTAGCCTCTTTAACAAGTCTATATGATGCATTTGAGCTAAATAATGATTTGATCTTCTATGTGACGGTAAAAACACTCCATTTTTCGGGTAATGTAATTCCCGTATTAGATACAATGGTAACTCCTATTTTTTATAAAAAAAACAAACAAAAAAACAAACCAAAAAAAAAATGTACGCATTAATCTGTGCAGTTTTTGTCGTTATATTTTTATACCGCAGTAATTCTCCATTATAATTTATTTTCACACAATCTGTATGAAATAAATTACATATAAATATAACCACAATATCCCCATACAATCTCTGCATAATATATTGCACAGAAATAAAGCCACAATCAATGTAAAATAGTTTTACACACAGAAGCCAATAACAACATTAAATTAGATAGATAGATAGATAGATAGATAGATAGATAGATAGATAGATAGATAGATCGGTAGGTAGGTAGATAGATAGATATAGATAGATTGAGGAGAGAGACATTCTGCTTGCTATATATTCTCACAGAGAAAACAATCACAGCATAATATATTTGATGTAGTATAGTTGCAATCAGTAATCACAATTGTAGGTATCTACAACTGTGTATTGGCCTAACTGTGGTACCTAATACAGTAACTTCGCTTATGTATCATGCCCACGGGGGAGGCTCAGCAAGGGTTTGCGCACTTGCGTGAACACTGCACTCCCCGTAATTCGATGATAAAGCAATAAAGCACGTATTTCATACAATTCTTCGCCGTAAAGTCATGGGGCATAGAGGGCTGTAACCAATATCAGTAACAAGAAGCATAAACAATAATACTACAATGATATCACTGCAAGAGAAAATAACACCGGTAGAGGAATTTTTATCTTTTTCTTCCAATTTTTTATGTTTCTTTGGTAAATGGGTGCAGAAATACAGTACATCTAATATTCCACGCGCTGAAGAAGGTGGTATTATTTGTGAGGGAGATCTGAACATAACGTTTGCCTTTCATGCTTTTCATTTCTCTGTACAAGTTGTACTTTGAAAAATATTCATGTTTCATGATTTGCCAAGATTACGTGGTATTTCATTTTCTATTCAAACTGGAAAGGTTATGACTTTGTTTCGGAACACTGTGATTAGTTTTTCTAAGTCTTGCTTTTGTTGTAATTACCTTTGCTTTCAAACGTAGCCATAAAAATTTATTGAGTGATACATGAAGGACATCTGACGTAGGACGCACATAATTCTTCGCCGCTTTTTGGTTTTATTTGACGTCACCTGAAGTGTCTGCTTAAACACTTGTAACTGTAAATTTATTAACTTTTGTGTTGCTAAAATTACAGTTCACTAGATATGTGTTTGTAAAAAATTGCTTGAATGAAATCAACTTTTATTAGTTTATCTAAAACTATCTTGAATGAAATCAACATTTATTAGGTCATCTAAAAATATCTTGAATGAAATCAACATTTATTAGGTCATCTAAAAATATCCTGAATAAAATGAACATCTGTTCGGAGACAGAAATCGGAACATAATTCATACTTAAAAGGCTTTCGAAAAAAGGTCCAAACCGTTTAAAAACATAAAGATATGGGAATCGTGGCATGAAAATATAATTAAATCAGCTACATTGGCAAAAATTAAACACGCCTACCAGATTTAATTTGCTGACTTCATGTCGATTTTACATTATAAGTGCTAACAAATTCCGGGACGGACAAAACCAAGCCACGATGGGGCAGACAGTAGGGATACAAAAACACATATTTCATATAAAATTAGTTTATTCCTATAATATTATTTTATTAATCTTTAAGCTATCCGTTATAAAAAAATAAAACAAAATAGAATTTGTACTTCTCATTGTTTACCCTGTGGATATATTAGTGGATCTTCAAGCATCCTTAATACAAAGATAATGAAAGCAAACATTCCGCTTCCTAACATGCCAACATTTTCCCACGAAAACAAAAACTTCGCAAATGAGTCTATTTGATATTTTGTATGCAGTTTAGTTTTAAGTGCATATGTTACTCCAACTTACCAGAGAACTATTAAATCATTAAAAAAAAACGGTTGGGGGGGGGGGAGTAAACGATGTTCAAAGATATCACTGTCCCTCACATTTTGAAAGAAAAAAAAAACACAGAAAATATCCTCACCCTTTTCCTTGCACTCTTTTGAATAGCTGGCATAATGGAGATTGTTCGGACATTTCCCAAGGCACTGGCCTCTAAAGGAGATGTACGGTGGCGTACAACGTGTACAGTACTGTTTGTTAAAGCAGGCTTCACAGTGGGGTGTATGGCATTCTAAAATAGGCAGAAAACTGTTTAAATTTTGACAGACACATTATTGTGGCACAACTATGTCTGACCATCCATCCATCCATCCATTCATCCATCCATACATGAGATTGATAAACCATATATATATATATATATATATATATATATATATATATATATATATATATATATATATATATATATATATAGTATGTACGCTGTATCAATGATATACCACGAAATGTATAAATTTTTCAATTAAAGGAAACGAGGCTTGCCGAGTGTCCTTTTAATGAAAAATTTATACAACGAGTGGTATATCACTGATACAGTGTACATACTGTACATATATTGTATTTATATCACATACAAATACATATATTTGCCCTTTCAACGGAGTTAAGATTTACTACAGGCAGCTGTGTATTGACCTAGTGAATGAACTCCTCACATCCCCGAGTGTGTCCGCTAAAAAATGTAGTTCTATGCCTTTTGTGGCTATTCACAATCACTTTGCATATTGATAAGTTGATTGTTTTCTTTTTTAGTTTCTATTTTTCTTCACATTGATTAAATCAATATAATACACACATACGATTTAAACATGAAAGGTGGCTTTAATAATAGAAGTAGAGCACTACAAACACTTGGTTAGCTACGCCATTCACATGAACGCTAAGACATTCACCTACCGGCCCATGGAAATTAATGTGGAACAGAAACTAAGCGTAATGACGAACCAACAAGAGGTAATTAAAATATTTTAATATAATTACATTTGATCTAAGTCATTATTCTGCTTTAGGAACAGTACCACCAACCATAAACTCTGTCTGTCTGTCTGTCTGTCTCTGTCTCATTCAAAAGTCACGAGATATCGAGAGGGAGAGAGAGAGAGAGAGAGAGAGAGAGAGAGAGAGAGAGAGAGAGATTTGGGCATTTTCATATTTAATTAATGATAATCGATTTTTAGAACATTACAGTATGTTTAAGAAACAACAACAAAAACAAAGCATTGAATACATCACGATATGTGTACCACGTTAACGAGGAATTTACTGTATAATGTCGACTTGGTTTGCAACTTTGTATCATTGATAAACACTGTAGATAAATCCCAAGGAAAGTTCACACGTATTGTTACGACGAACCATATTCTTGTAGGTTACTTGGTGCAATTTCTATTTCAAGGTTTTAATCCAGCCCAAATTCCTTTTCTCTCTCACTCCACATTTCTGCGTAGTTTGTCCGTTATGCATGAGAGGGGAGGAGGGAACAGAAATAAGAAGGATTGTGATGAAAATGTGTACTATATTAAATTCATTTAGAAAAAGATGATTATTAATACTTTTATCGTTATTTTCATACGTCACTAATGATTAATGTGGAAATTCATCATTCATCTAGAATCAACTGCAGACGGTCGCTAGAATGTTTATATATGTGTATTATTGCGCCATGGCCGGATCACAATTTGATATACCAATAGTATTGGTATATCAGATTGCTTTATACCAACACTTTAAATGCCATGTTATTTTTAATGTATGTGGTATATATATATATATATATATATATATATATATATATATATATATGTGCCCTTTGAACGGATAGAATATATGTATATATATATATATATATATATATTAGGTTAGTGTATGCTAGCAGTTCGGGATGAATGATGTAGATGGATACATACAAAAATTTATCCACATAAGGATGTCTCTCTATATATGTATGCCTTTATGTATGTATGTATGTATGTATGTATGTACGTGTGTGTGTATGTATGCATGCATGTATGTATCTGTAAAAGCACGTGTCAATATCTTTTCTGAGTCTCCGTCTCCCTTTCACATGTTGGTTTACTCGCCGTCTCTAAGTTTTGAATATCTGAATAATTAAGGTTTATGAACCTACTGTAGCATCTGTTGTATATGATTCGTCTAACACCATAGTAACCATCAGGACATGCATGTACACATTCTCCCGTCTGACGCATGCCGCTCCGGACCAACAGCAAGTACAAATTCGACAGACACGACGTGCAGCCATTGTACTCCGAGCAATCCGTGCAGCCGATTGGGCAGGTAAGGTCCCGGCCATTAATAGCTGAAATTATACAGCAGAAGATTAAAAGTCACACATTACAATTATTCGTGTTTGCAACTTCTCTGAACTGTTGGTAAAGAAAATCAACATAAAGAGCACAGAAATAAAATAAAATCACATGAAGATTAGAGGACCATTTGAAGAACCAGATTCGTACGCTTCCCTTGCCGAGAATATTGGCGTGTTGTACTGGATGCACTACAGTACTTTATTTGATTTCCCAGAGAGTAAAACTCAGTCGTCCTTGCAGATCACACGCGATTGGCCGCTCTGCGCCATAGTCGCTAATTAAAGGACTGCTATCTGGCGATTTACTACCCAGTTTTGGATATTATCCCTACGCCGACCAACTCTGAGGTCACACATGTACGTTAAGAGGAACAAATTAGTTCCAAGCACGTGGTCCCATTACTTTGTTAATTTTCATGACTTACTAATACATCTCTTGGAAGTAACTTTAACTAAGCATAACTCTTTCCCCCAAAAAAGTCTGTTAATATCTGTTTTTGCAAAGCGTAAAATTGTCGGTGCTTATTGTAGCACTTCCGTTGTAAAGCTCTTCAATTTCGGAGGTGAGTAAACCTTCCTTGTAGTTCGCGATCTCATAATGTCTAAATAGTAGTGGTCGGTGAAGTTTGAGCGGATGTCGCCGGTGACTTGCGACGATGTACCGGTCGAAATCAAGACTATCTGAAGACTTAAGCGACTTGAAATAACTGTAAACAAAATATTGTCCATGAAACTATATATATATATATGTATATATATATATATATATATATATATATATATATATATATATATATATATATATATATATATATATATATATATTTCTTCTCCATATAGATGCATGTACCCTTCTAGAGACAAAAATACTCTTCCCCTATGGAGTAAAACAGTTGTGATAAGGTTTTTTGGGGTGTTTTTTTATTTTTAGAATAAAAGAAACAATTACTAAGTTATTTATAATAATTATTGATGATTTTACGAGAATTCTGTAGAGGTATTTTGAAAAGTGTTGTCAGTCCATCTGTCCTCGTGCTGTATATATGTTTGCCCCTGCATATATCCATCATGCCTTCTTGTCTTACATCATCTGGCAGAATGCACTAAATATTGATAATACATCATTCCATGTTTTGATATAGTTCTGGATGAAATTTATTTTGGCGCCGCAAATTGGGGCTCCAAAGAAAGAGTCAAAAGTTCACATGTTCGTAATCATTTACAGTTTGGAAATGTTACTCTTTTGTGTAACCTAGTCGATCTCTTGTTTCCAAACCAACCATTTTGTTTCCCAAACGAAAAATTGTCACGAATTACGTTAAACAGAGATTACAACTACGTCCTAATTATAAGTAAAATGAATGATACTCCATCGGAATATTTCTCATTAGATAAGGATCGTTCATTCTTCAGTATTTGTAAAATCTTATCTTTAAAGTAAATCCTAAAATTCTCTACCTTAGAACAAATATTAGATATCTATTTTTGTCTCTAACACTGAAATATTATTAATCATTGCCTTACATAAAGTATTAGCTTCCTGCAAATAATAATTTGTTATTATGAATATTTAATTACTATACTGTTTAAGTAGGAATCTGTATGTAATATTTAAAACGGCATAATGTGCATTACCTGCTATTTGAGTTATAATAATAATAATAATAATAATAATAATAGAATATCATGGAATCTTCATCATCTTCAGGTACTTTCGCATCTTGAATAGTTTGTTCTTAAGACTGCGATTGCGGTTTATGTCATGTAAAGAAGCAATTTTTCATTATACTTGATGAAATGCGTGACACCGGTATAAGATTAACGATGAATGTTCTCTAATTAGTTAGATATATTTAAGAGATAATATGCTGATATGAAGGGACTTTCGTATACTTCCTAACACTATGATTGCGCCTGAATTATGTATGACAGCAATTTTTCATTACATTAAATGAATTGCCTGATACCAATGTACGATTACCGTTCTCCCATTATTTACATATAGTTAGGTGATAGTATGCTAAGAAACTGAAAATTAATATAATTTATAACACATGGGTATAACCGTGATTTCTACAACTTGAAAACTCTTTTATACAAGATCAGAACTGACTTCATGTATGATTCGCAAGAGTCGGAAAATAATCAATTAATTGTTTTGATTTCGGATAGCTCCAGTTTTTCTAACCAAAGCCTACAATATTATTTTCTTAAAGTATATAATGTATACGCAATATCTGATGAATCACAAACGTTTTTAAATATTGAATATATTTCCATTGTGTTTATAAATGTTACTCAAATGAGAACCTTTGTGTCATTTTCAGTGTTTGATAAAACCATAACTAGCCCAAAACGAGCTATGCAATCTGTGAACTATTATAATTATAAAATACAAAAATTGTAAAATAAAAGACTCGTTATATTTATTGCCTCTCTTTGTACACTATATGTGGCATATACGAGGACAATGACGATGTCCTGTTTAGCGTTCTCTGTTAACTCACATCCTTACCAGACAATTGGGTCACCGATAATCGCCATCTAGAGCAATGAAATAATATTTTGATTCTGGTCCTGGTATTCTGGTTATAGGTGCAACTACGAGTAAATAAGTGATTAATGTCTTAACATTACACGAGAAAGTAGTAGAAGGATGGAACAATAATAATAATAATAATAATTATTATTATTATTATTATTATTATTATTATTATTATTATTATTATTAGCCTCGTCTGTACCCAAGAAGAAGCCTTAGATGTTAAATACTTTAGCATTTACGGATCCACCCTAAGTAAGTAAAAATATTTCTCTTTTCAAGTCGAATAATGTATTTAAAATTTTTTAATTAAGGTCTATATTTGATAGGTATTGTACTTAAATATTCGACGCAACCTGAAAAACCGAAGCGCTTTTATACCGACAATTTGTATTAACCTATCAAAGTCATTCGTTTGTCACACAATGGGAAATAACCACAACGAATTTTACAAAGTTTTTAAAGATTTAGTTCCCTTTCTAAATAGCGAATCCTAATACTCGGTTAAGAACGGGCACACACCCGTACACTGAGGGATTTATGTAGAACAAAAGAGACCAAATGTATGAGGACCTACTAACCTGTATGATAATATTATTTGTATTAAATTATTAATTCTGCCTACTATTATCAAGCATTCTTCTATAGAATCCAGGGATAGCACTTTCTGTTCTTTTTGGTATATATTTATAATTCTTTGTAATAAAAAATCCTATATACCTTGATTTCTTTCATAGGAATCTGGAACGACTGAGTATATATATGAGAATTAATTACTAGGTCGTCATGCGAGTGTGTCTGCTACACACGAGTTCATATAACACCGATTCAGTGCCATTATTTTTTGGTGATGCATGCTTAGTCGTGACGGGATATGGGCTGGTGTGTGCCGGCAAGACGATGGGTGCCGTTTACTCGCGGACCTAGGGTTCGAATCTCCGTAGAGTACGAATTAAAATTCTCTAACCTGTATGATAATATTATTTGTATTAAATTATTAATTCTGCCTACTATTATCAAGCATTCTTCTATAGAATCCAGGGATAGCACTTTCTGTTCTGTTTATATATATATATATATATATATATATATATATATATATATATATATATATATATATATATATATGATGTTGCATACAAATTATTTCTTAATTTCTTTAATCAAAAATATCAAATATGTATTAAAGAACATGTCTCCTGCACTTTTGTTCATTCCCGCTTACTTTAATACCATACAAAATTTCTGTCAGGTAGTCTGAAAAAAATTACATAAAAAAAAATCCTGGTACAAGTACATATATTAAATATTTTTGGTTGTAATTTATCATCAACAAATACAAGACTGTACAAAGACACCGACATTAAAGTACACTATTAACATAATTGTTGTGATAATTTGTTATTTGATTTTTATAATGATTTCCACACATTTTGCAAGATCATACAACAACAACATGAATATAAAACAAGTGTAAAAATAATTCTGTAGTAAAGGCAAATAAAAAAATAATTTACAACATTTGGGTTCCAAATTGATGAATGGTCTTCATATGCATCTACAGATTAAAGTTTTCACATCTGACAAACTTTACCTAAACAGTGAAAAAAATATTTTTTGAGCTGATGAAAAGTCCATAACAAAAATCCCTCAATGAAACTGATGTACTGAAGGCTGTATAAAATTGTCCAGGAATCCATGGCAAGTACCCTTATTTTTTTTGTTTTATTCTTTTTTACTGCTGAGTATTCTGATCATCTCAGATACTGTTGCTAAACTCCAATATACCAAATTTAATAACAAAAATATTTTCTTACATGTCTGAGATAACATGTTCACATGAGACCTGTAAGTGCAGTACAATTCTTCATCATAACCTTTGAACTTCAACCTGATGTATCATGGACAGAAGGTCCTTGAATTTGACTTGGATAATGTCAAGATATACCAAGAGGCTACACTTGGGTTAATTTATAATTAACATTTTTGGAAGAAAAAAATCCGGATACAATATAAGGTATTCTTCAAATGTATCCACAAATCAGTTTTGATAAAAAAAATTCAACATGTACTTGTCTGTCTGTGTTGTTATGCTTCAAAATACTGCATGGCTAAATACCCGAGTCAACACCTTTGCTTTTAAAATCACTGTCAGAGTGCTGTTACGTGTAGGCTCGTACAAATGTAACAGAAGAAAAGAGTGATGTCAACAAGCTTTGTATATTTTAACAAAATAATTTATTTCCCTAGAAAACAATGTAAAAATTGGTAAATAGGACTTACAGTTTGTGAATATAATCCAAAATTTGATCCTAAGAATGAAGACACAAGTCCTATCACTAAATAGTTCTATTAGAATCCAGGTTCGAATCTCGACGACATACAAATATGGAAGGCGATGACGTCAGATGTGGTCCATGTACGAATATCAACAATTCCTCAACTGAATCACAGTTTTTGTTTCCGAATAATTCCAGAATAAATTTCCATGAATATCTTTCAGATTTTTTTTATAAAAAAGTCAACTTGTTGAGTTTCCAGGAGAATAAATTATTAAATCCAAAAATCAGATGAAAAACAAACAATCTGGCAACAAATAAAAATAACACCTTGTTCCTTCAAGATGGTAAACCGACTCTGACAGAAAATATTAAGAATGCATATTTAAACCCCAAAAACATCATTTCAAGTCTCGAGAGATGGGTCATGTGGTCTCTTACTACAAGAAATCCATCACGTACGCCAGTGTAGTCCCACTTAAAAGCCAATAACAATGAAACGTTGTTTACACATGGTGATCACGCAAGGAAAGTATGGCCCTGATACTGACCAATCATTTTAACTGCCTGTTTACAAACTTCCCCAACCTAAGACGAACTAGGTTAACTAAAAATAATTCTCATGTAACACGTTTTACGTCTTAGATAAATAACATTTAGTAAAAGAAAATATCAAATTATTGAAAAAGAAGTTCGAATCCTTTCAATAATCATTACAATAAAATGTAATGAAACAAAAATAAAATAAAAAAGAATTTTAATACTAACACACAAGCAGTTTAATTACATATACGTAACAGTGCTAAGTAGCCATATGCATGTACTGTACAAAGTCAGGTCAAAATTCTTTTATATAATGTATATGTCACTAAACTTGTAACTTGTCAGTACAAAAATCTATGGCCAATTAGGTCCAGTTTGAATACCTTGGCAAAAATGCAGACACTGTATACTGGTGGTTAGATCTGCACCACTTTCATTCAGAACCAATTAGATTATATTGTGCAGTAAAAGCATAAGCACAATCCCCATGTTAATGATACCATTTGTGCAAGAGTATAAAGATTTTCAGATGGACACTATGGCACCACACTGAGTATCAGGTAAGTATCATTTTTATTTAAAACGGTAATACTGCAACAGTGATTTTGCAAAACTCAATGTCAAAATGACCATTTGGCAAAACCCTATCTCAAAATGACCATTTGGTAAAACCCTATCTCAAAATAACCAGGAGTGACCCAATTAAGATTATCTGGATGATGGTCAAATTCATGATGACCATCAAGGCAGCCATTTTGAAGGTTGGATGGGCATAATTTTAATATAGGATCAACTGTATTTCGTAAGAAAAATAAGCTTTAGGGCATCAGTTCTGGTGGAAAAAATGTAATGAGATATTTCACATTTTGTGAGGTCACATGAACATCATTTTATTACAACAAACAACAAATACTGAGAAGTTTTTGAGTGAAGGACCCGTGTTGATACAACGAAGCTCTCAAAAAGAATAGTGATAATATTTTCAAAATGGGAATTATTGCCATCATGCTGGATGCCTAGTCGGCACCGTTTTCATTTAGACCAACTAGATACTGTAAGAAGTATTTACGTCACAACTTCAGGTCTATATGATGATCTCCGCAGAAGCTGTAATAAGATTTTCAAGATGTGGGAGGTCTGATTAGCATCAATTTCATTGACGACCAATAATGCTTCAACAGCCCCCATCCCCCAGGTTGTTCTTAAGGATTTTTCAATCAGTTTCAAGGTCTTCCAAAAGGTTTTCAGAGTACTTTTCCTTAAGAAAATTGAACTTAATCCATACGTTCCTTAGTCAATGAATAAGGAGGCACAAAAATAGAAGAAAAACACGTAACTAATTAGTGCAAAGGGTTGCTCCTCCATCTGGTAAGTACCTTTGTCAAGTATCACCCATGTATCACATTTTATTTATTTATTTTTTTATTTATTCACTACTTCTGAAGAATACATAAACAAGAAAATTATTCATTTAGAAGTAATATATTTTGTTTAGTTTTAACGCTGTTTACTTCTTGTGGTAAATTCAAGGAGTTCTGAGAAATATTCGAAGGGATTTTCATTAAATTCAAGCAAATTTTAAGGTTAAAATCAACTTTTTCAAAGTCCATGGAGTTTCAAAAGCAACTCTTCAGATGCATAGATTCAATGTTGCACAAAACCATATTAATGACATATCATAAGGGTCTTTAAGTGAAAACCTCTTGTTAATACAACAATCTGTTAGGCAATGTGGCAAGAAAAGATTTTCAAGCTGGCCACCATGGTGATCATATTTGGGTGTCTAACAGGCAAAGTTTTCATTTAAGAAAATATACATGTAAAAAGAAGTCTTTCAGTGAAACCCCATGTCAATAAGATCATCCATTCAGCAGATGCAATATGAAGATTTTCAAATTGGTCACTATGGAAACCATACATGTCAGATTGGCACCATTTTCACTTAGGATAAACTACATGTTGTAGAAAGTCTTTATATAAAACCACATGTCAATACAGCCATCTGTTCAGGAGAAGTACAGTTTCTCAGGAGTACAAAATAATTTATTTCCTGTCAAAGCATTCAAAAACCATTCTGAAAAGCAACATGTTTAAGAAGCAATTGTCTCCTCAAGGAATGAATGACTGCATAGATTACAACTTTTGTTCCGCATTGGCCATTTTCCTTATTTTCTGATAAAAAAAAATAAATCTTTCTGATATAAATCTGATATTTTAAGAATGTTTTTTCTCTATGAATTAATTTTTTTCTTCAATATAAATGTATTAATTGCATTTACAATTTAAAAAGATTAGTTATTAATGACAAATAAATGATTTAATTGAGGCAGATATAAATCAAGCTGATTACATTTTTCTTAAGTTAGTTAAATTAAACTTGATTATTTTTTATATTTTGGAGGCTTTAAAACACAATTTGCTAAATAAGTGAAGATAATTTTGGCTTCAGTACTTTTGAAGATACCGGTGTGTATTTATTGCATTAAACAATTAACACATGAAATCATCTCTTCAAAGCAAAACTAACAACTTTTCATGGTGGAACTGTTAATGTTATTTATGACAAAAATATTAGATATCCAAATCAACATTTCAGTGCTTTTTTGTTGGTTAGGCAATTTCATGAAAATCGGCAATCAAAGTACTGAAAACACTGCTGGCTTGGAGGTTTGAAACAAGAATAATTTACATATCATTAGATGGAAGAATACAACTCCAGAACTATTGCTGTTCATGGTCCTTGTTTCTATTGTAAACATATTACTCTAGATGTTTTTAACATTGTTCAAAACTTTCTTATCTTCATATCTCACTAGATAATTTGTGTTATCATTTCCAATATTATTTAAGGAATTAATGTTGTGATTTCCTTTGAATATTTTCTACTAGTGTTGCCAGTATTACCAAAAGAACATTATCCAAGGGAGATAATTACTATAAGGTCTAATAATTTCTCTGAATTTGAGTTGCCTCCCTTGACATATACAATTGCCCTGAAAGAATATACTTTGTCTCAAATTCTATTATAGTCATACAGTTCTCGTTATGTGTATTGCAGTAATAAAGGCTACATTTGGTAAAAGAGAATAAAGAATAACACAGACATTGGAGGAGCAGGCTGCAGTCCTCCAAGCCAAAAATAATGTTAATAAATGATATGTAAAGAAAACTTTTTGTAAGTGAAATATACAAAATATAGGTAATGCTATACATTCTTATTATTCCACATTTCTTTTCTCACTGGTACATCATTCCACTCATCTAACTAGAGCAACATTTTGCAGAATTTCACTTGAACTTGGTGTATGGAACATCCTCCTTGATAAGACCTGCAAAGACAAATTAGACCATCAGTTCCTTACTACTACTACTGCAACTACTATTCTTACAACTACTACTACTACTAGTACTACTACTACTACTTATACAACTACTACTATTACAACTACTCTTACTACTACTACAAGTAACAAAAATAGGGCTTAAAGGAAACCTCTTCTTCTGTCAACAATTTTTAGCAGTGTAAAATCAACCCTTGGCATATTTTCATTCTAAGATACATCAACAAGTTTGGTTGCCCAAACCAAATAGTATTAAAATCTAAGCCTGGAAGAGATTTTTAAGCAACGCTCAATAAATCCTGGAAAACAGATCATAGTGACCCTGTTTTATTGTGTGACATACCTTCATCACTAAATATACTCTCAATATAAGTTTTGATTTTCAAGCCCAAATGGTTTCTAAATCTTATATAAATAAACTGTACAAAGAAAGTCTTGTGGAACCATTTGGGAGCCCATTACTGTTTCCATCCCATGATGTAAACTCTATGTAAATTGATGGCAATATATGGAAAGATACTTTCATTAGAACCAGACATGATTTTCAAAAAAATTTTATATACATCATGGAAAGTAGGTCACAATGACCCACCTTTGGTGCATGACATGTTCATTTTGAGATGCACAAAATGTGTATGTTAGATATCATTAGGTGTAATAATATAAAAATTACAGTCTTTAAAGGTGTGGATAGGTGGATGGACATATGGATGCACAGCCACACACGCAAGGATGGACAAAGTGAATCATATATATATATATATATATATATATATATATATATATATATATATATATATATATATATATATATATACCTGAAACAAGAGTTTCTTGAAGAGACTGATGATCTATTGGGAGAAAAGAATTTCCAGAAATTCAAGATAAAACCATATTTTCATTTTAATTGCTGAGTGTTGAAACCATCTCTGCTATTCTTCAGTGATAACAAGATTTCAAATCAGCTGCTGCTGTGGATATATTGGATTTCAGATTGGCATGATTTACATTTAGGACACAGTAGATGTTATTAGAAATTTATTGGGCAAAACCCCATGTCATAATGATCATCCATGAAGGGGAGATAAGATTTTCATGACAGACATCATGGTATCCAAGTTAGATGTACGACTAGCACTATTTTCTTTTATGATTATCTAGGTATCATAAGAAGTCAATTGGTGAAAACCCCATCTTGATATAGTCGTGCATAACAATATTTTCAGGATAGCCACATTTTCATTTAGGACCAGACACCATAAGAACTCTTGTGATGAAAACCCCATGTCAAAATAACCTTTCCCTTTAATAGGGACAGGTAAAACATGATTTTCAAGATGACCACATATTAGACATGAGATCAACACAAGTACAAATTTAAGATCAACAAAACATTGTAAGAAGTTTTTTGTTGCTTTTTTTTAAAGTAAAAACCCCATAATGATATGACCATTCAATCAAATGTATTGGCAACATGACTTTCAAGCTGACTCTTTTGGCAGCCAAATTAGACCCCAGATCAGCACAATTTTCATTTAGGACCATGTAGACATCATAAGATTCAAAGTCTTTTTCTGAAAATTAATAAGACTTTCTGTTCAGAAGAAGTAGCAATAAATAATGTTCTAGATGGCTGCTGTGGCGACCATATTGGACATAATATTGGCACTATTTTCATTCAGGACCTCATATTAAGCCTTTTAGTGAAAACCTGACACTGATACAACCATCTGATCAGCACCTGGATGTTTATTTAAGACTTATTGAACATCATAAGAAATCGTTGTGAAAACCACATGTCAATATAATTTTCTGATTAGGAGTAGGTGCCACAAGAAGATTTTCAAGATGGCTGCTATTGTGGCTATATTAGACTTTAGATCAGCACCATTTTTATTTAGAACTAGACATCATAAGAAGCCTTTTTAGTGAAAACCCCATGTTGATATGACCATCCATGCAGAAGTAACTTCAACAAGATTTTCAAGATGGTCACTGAGGCAACCATATTGGACCCCAGATCAGCACCTTTTTCATTTAGGACTAACTAGACATCACAAGTCTTTTAGTGAAAGTATGGCAGTCAAACTGGATATCAGAATGGCAGCATTTTCATTTAGAATGATCCAGACATCATAACATTCTTTTAGTGAAAACCCCATTCTGATATGACCATCCATTCAGGAGGAGTAGCGATAACAAGATTTTCAAGATGGCCACTGTGGTGGCCATATTGGATGTGCAAACAGCACCACTTTCATCTACAGTAGGACCAACAAAACCGTGGGATGAAAAAATTATACTGCAAACAAGGATACAAGTCATAAAATTACAATTTTGCTTGCTGAAACCTTGGCCTTGTTCTGGGGATCATATCTGGTTTTGAAAGATTACACACCATCTAGTAATGATATACATGTAGCAAAGTTTCATGAAAGACTTGAACCATTACAATGTGATGGGATGGACAAACAAAACATAATGATGATTGATTGACAGATGATATTATACAATACATTTGAATTTTTTAAAATATATTTCTAGACAATTAAAGCAATATAACTGATGTAATTGAAGAAGTTAAAGATCAAGGATATAAAATAAACTACTTTAAAATCAAATATTTGAGTTCTACATTTTCATCAGGCATTTTTTAAACATTTTACTAACTTTTAGTCACAATTATTTACATCTTGTTTAAACCTGCTATAAAGCACTATAAATATAACTTTTCATGAAGGACTTCTTGGTGACTAAATTATACCTAGGGATGTAGTGCTGTAGGAACAACATTCCCTTAATTATTTTTGTGCCTTCCCTTACTTTTTTCACATTCTCAATTTTCCCTCCGAATCTGAGTACTTGGTAACATGTGTTTCGCTTCTGTATTGCATTCTCTCACTTCTTTATTTAGCAATACACAACTTCTGTATTGCATTCTCTCACTTCTTTATTTAGCAATACACAACTTCTGTATTGCATTCTCTCACTTCTTTATTTCGCAATAAACAACTTCTGTATTGCATTCTCTCACTTCTTTATTTAGCAATACACAACTTCTGTATTGCATTCTCTCACTTCTTTATTTAGCAATACACAACTTCTGTATTGCATTCTCTCACTTCTTTATTTAGCAATACACAACTTCTGTATTGCATTCTCTTACTTCTTTATTTAGCAATACACAACTTCTGTATTGCATTCTCTCACTTCTTTATTTAGCAATACACAACTTCTGTATTGCATTTTCTCACTTCTTTATTTATTTAGCAATACACAACTTCTGTATTGCATTCTCTCACTTCTTTATTTAGTGTTACAAGTCTATGCTCTTGAAATAAATAACAGAAAAGAGTGAAGACAACAAGCTTTGAAAAATTTAACAAATAATTTATTTTCCTAGAATACAAAATGAAAAATGAGTGAAAAGAACATACGGTTTTACGAATTAAATCCAAATATAATCCAAGAATTAAAAATAGAAGTCCTAGTAATAAAAAGTCCTGAATGAAACTGAGTTCGAGTCCCGATGAAATCTGAAATTGAAGGTGATGATGTCTGTTGTGGTCAGTGAATTGCTGCTGTGTCAACAGTCTCTTGTTGAATCAAAGAAAATATTATTCCAGTCTTGAATTCAGTATAAATTCCAATAAACGTCTTATCCAAGAATTTTGTAGGAGCACTTTTGTATTTCCAGGGAAAAGAATCACTTGAATTCAATAATTTGAAGAAAATAAAATTTCAATCCAAACTGGTGACAACATAATACAACTTAATGTGGCAAGTGTTTAAGCCCAGCTAACAAATCTCTATCAAAAAACAACAGTTATACGACTAACTAAGACACAAAACATATTCCCGGATGAGGGTCAAAAGTTCATTCTTCTGGAAAAAATAGAAGTTTGTACCAATTGATACATGCTACTTGTCACATAGTCCAGGTATGACCTTGACTTAACTTAATGATTCTTACTCTGAGAAAGGAAAAGTAAATAAAAAAATAATAAAAAGTTGTTTACCAAAACTGTCACCGATTTTGAAATGAGATCAGCAACTATATACAGTGTTTCCATTATTAGCTGTTTATGTCAATGAAATTAAAAATAAAAGAAGTCAATCAGGTCAAAAAGAACTGAACTCAATTTTGGATAAGATCAAGTCCAGTAAACAATGTTACATTACAATAACATGTAATGAAATTAAAAAAAAAAATTAAAACTAACAACCAAACAACTAAATTAAATATACATAACACTTTCCCCAATAAAAGAAAAAGAAAGATTTATATAATAAAGCTTTCTTTTTACCATAGGTCAATTATACATGAGGTTTATAAAAAAAAAATAACATAAGAAGAAATCTTGTGAATGGTATAAAGTATACATGAAAAACTATATTTCTATAGACGTGAAAGTGCATCTGCTATTAAATTGTCTTTTCGCTTGATGTGCCTGATGTCAATATTATATTCCTGTAAGAACAAACTCCACCTTAATAATCTCAGATTTTTGGTTTTCATCTTGCCGATGAAAGTAAGGGGGGTTTTGATCACTAAACACAATAATAGGAGAAGGAGCAGAACTAATGTAAACTTCAAAATGTTGTAATGCCAATATTAAAGTCAAACATTCCTTCTCAATTGTTGAATAATTTCTTTGGTGCTTATTTAATTTCTTAGAAAAATAGCACACTGGATGATCAACACCATTTTCATCTTCTTGAATCAATACTGATCCAACTCCAACATCACTTGCATCAACAGACAGTTTAAATGATTGAAATTTGGAGCTGTAAGAACTGGTGCACTCTTAAGTATGGCCTTTAACTTGTCAAAAGCTCCTGACATTTTTCAAAATAATGAAACTTGGTTTTCTTGCTCAATAAATTTGTCAGGGGTTCAGCAATTATGGAAAAATTGGAAGCAAATTTCTGGTAGTATCCAGCCATACCTAAAAGTCGCATCAGTTGCTTTTTACTGATTGGCACAGGGAATTCAGAGATAGCCTTGACCTTAGCATCTATAGGTTTAACTTGTCCATGTCCTACAATATGTCCTAGAAATGTTAGACAAGCATAGCAGAACTCACTTTTGGATAAATTAATTGTCAAACTTGCATCAGTGAGTCTGTCAAAGAATTTCCGAAGTGTCGCTAAATGTTCTTTCCAGGTGTTGTTGTAGATGATGACATCATCGATGTAAGCATCACAATTATCTAGACCAGATGTAATCATGTTCATTAAATGTTGAAAAGTACTTGGCAAACCTTTCATCCCAAACGGCATCACTTTATATTGATAAAGTCAATCTGGAGTCACGAATGCCGAAATTTCCTTTGCCCTTTCCGTCAGTGGAATTTGCCAAATCATTTCAGAAGGTCACATTTGGTGACATACTTTGCATTTCCAATTTTATCAATGCAGTCATCGATTCTTGGTAATGGAAATGAATCTGTTTTAGTCACACTGTTCATCTTTCTATAATCAGTGCACATGCGGAAAGTTTTATCTGGTTTCGGAACAAGTATACATGGTGAACTCTCGTCACTTTTACTCGTTTCTATGAAATCATTTTCCAGCAAATACTGAATTTCTTTTTTTCAAGTATTCCTGTTTGAGAAGGTTCATCTTGTATGGGTGTTGTTTCACAGGTTTGGAATTTACAATTTCAACATCGTGGTAAATTTTATTTGTACTTGTAGGAACATCTGGAATTGAGCGTTCATATTCAAGTAATAACTGTTTAAGTTCATTCCTTTCTTGTTGTTGCAAATGTGAAAGTTTCTGGTCCAGATTATTCATAATTTCTGAAGTCCGAAGATTTGTTACTCCAAAAATCAATAGTGTCCGATTGCATTCCTTCACGTAAATCCTCACTGAGTGGGACAGGTACAACTAAATTAATTGCATGATTAACCTGGCTATCTCTCTCAACATACTGGTACTCCTTTAATTTATTTACATCCCAGGAGTACTATTATTATAATTTAACTCATTCATTTTCTTCTTAACTTTGTAAGGGCTGTAATACCTAATCTGAAGAAAATTTTGATGAATGAGTAAGAGACTCAGAACTCTATTAGCAGACTCAAAAGTTCTCTCCATTGAAGTTCTGTTGAACCATAATTTCACTTTTGACTTGAATTGCTGGATGAAAAGTTCAAGCATAGCTGGTTGGAAAATTCCAGACATAAAATTTGACCCTTGATCAGATTGGACAGATTTAGGAAGGCCAAATTGAGTGAAAACAACTTTATCAAAGCTTTTACTATTGTTTTAGTTTTAATATTCCTCAAAGGAATTGCCTCTGGGAATCTTGTTGATGCACACATTATGGTCAACAAGTATTGGTTGCCTAACTTGGTCTTAGGTAAGGGACCAACACAATCTACCATTATTCTGCTAACTTGTTCGTCAAATGCAGGAATAGGTTGCAGATGAGCCTTAGGTGTCTTCTGATTGGGTTTTCCTACCATTTGACATGTATGACAAGATTTGCAATATTTACAAACATAACTTTTAATTTTTGGTCAATAGAAGTGATTCAAGATCTTGTGATAAGTCTTATTAATCCCTAACTGACCAGCCAAAGGAGTTTCATGGGCCAGACTAAGAATTTCCTGTCTGTAAGATTTTGGAACTACAATTTGATAGTTCACTGCTGTACCTTGGGAGGTCTTCATTTTCTCATAAGAATCCCATTTTTAATGAAATAACAAACAGGTACTTATGTAGCTTCAGTTTCACTAATGGCCCAAATTAACAAACAGGAGATCTCAGGATCTTTTTCCTGTTCGACGACAAGTGATTGTCATTTGTCACCCTGATTAGAATAAAGAGAATGAGTAGTTAAAAGAGGATCACTATGATCAATACCTTTTGATTGATCCAAACAAGGAGCGGAAGTGACCTCATCAAATGCCTGACCAATATATGTGTCAGCTAAAGGAATACTTTCCTGATCAACATCATTCTCAAGAGCTTTCTTTGCCATACCTCTAGTAACAACACAAGCTGGGTATAAATCAGGAAATTCCTTTCCATAGAATCAACTTTCTGATCCAAAGAAGGCTTGTCAGTTACAAGTGGATTAACCACAACCTTATCTCCAGCTTGGTCATTGCCTAGTAATAAATGAATGCCCTCAATGGGTAAAGAAGACACTGTTCTGACTGTCACGGATCCTGAGACTAAGTCTGACGACAAATTTACACAATGGAGAGGAACATTAACATAGCTACACTCTACTCCCTGAATGAGAACACTCTCATTAAAAGAAGACTTCTCAAAAAAAGGCAAAGTACCTGATAATAAAAGACTCTGAAAAGCTCCTGTATCCCTTAAAATTTTAATAGGGATGCGATTGCCTGAATCACTCAACAGTGATATAGGACCCTTCAACATGAATGGTTCATAATTCTCCATAATAAAATCAGATTGGGGTTTATTAGACCCAACAAATGTATTGCTTTCAATACATGACCGTGACCTTGGCCTCTCAGAAATAAGAGCATTTGTAATAGGTTTGTCTTGATTCTGATGCTTATTTTTCAATTTGTAGCAATCAGAAATAATGTGTCCTTTTTTCTTGCAATAGGTACATGTAGGAAGAGATAAGGATTTCTGATCATTCTTATCAAAAACTTGATTTCTAAAAGTTGCACCAGAGTGGAAGACTTACTTACAAAAGAAACTTTATGAGCTAAGGAATACTCGTCAGCAGTACGAGCAGCATTTTGCAAGGTTTCAACCTTATGCTCATCAAGATAAGTCTTACTGTCACTATGGACACAGTTCTTGAACTCTTCAAGTAATACAAGTTGTCTGAGACTTTCACAATCTTGATCAACTTTCTTGGCTAAGCACCACCTATCAAATAACTGCTCTTTTTCTCTTGCAAATTCGACATGAGTTTGTCCAGCTTCGTTTTTATCGTTCCTGACTTTTTACCGATAAGCCTCAGGGACTAACTCATAACCCTTCAAGATGCATTCCTTAACCAGATCATAGTCAGTACTTTGCTCTGCTGATAGGGAAGCATAGATATCTCGGGCTTTGCCTAAAAGTACACTCTGTAATAACAGAGTCCAATGCTCCCTTGGCCATTTTGAATTTTCAGCAATTTTTTTAAAATGAAACTTCCACTCCTTCTGAACAGTTGATCCCATTAAAAATATTTGTCTACTTCTTTTTCTCTAAATGGAGGCACTAACCTAATATTCTTAGTAACATCAAAACTTGAAATGTATGTAAAGTGGGAATGTGCTATTCACTTGCCAGCTCTAATTCTCTTAATCTAAATTGATATTCCATTTCTTCCTTCTCTCTTTGCATTTGCATCTCTCTCTCTCTTCTTTCTCCAATTGTAACTGCATTTGTTTCTCCTTATCTTATTGCATTTGTTTCTCTTCTTTCACTCCTTATCTAATTGCATTTGTTTCTCTTCTTTCTGTAACTGCATTTGTTTCTCTTCTTTCTGTAACTGCATTTGTTTCTCTTTTTTCTCTAACTGCATTTGTTTCTCTCTCCTGTTTTTCCTATTGCATTTGCATTTGTTTCTCTTTTTTCTGTAACTGCATTTGTTTCCCTCTCCTCTTTCTCCAACAGCATTTTCCTCTCTCTCTTTCCTCCTTATCTAATTGCATTTGCTTCTCATCTTTCTCCAATTGCATTTGCATTTGTTTTTTTACAGGATTTTCCTGGGTTCTTTTTCATACTACTATCAGATATTTCAATGGAATAGTAGGGTTTAATTGCCTTTTGAATCACTGACTTGACTCTGTTTCTTTATAATCTGTAATTATTGTCTGTATCTTTTAATTTATGAAATCTATCCCTTGTCTTAACAGCATTCACTATTGTGACTTTGCCCTTCAGTTTCCTTTCTGCTTAATAACTTTTGGACACCTTCATGGATTGAAATAAAATTTGGTGCAAGGCATTATAGTAAGAAGTCGTAAATCAAAATTAACTTTCTCCAACATTTTAGAAGGATGCAGGACAATAATGTCCAGTTTTTATAGGTTGTTGTCATATTTTAACGTATCCCTAAAGACTTAGTCTATGAATTTTGTTGATAGTGATTATTGTATGACACTTGGATATGCAGAGCCATTCCATCTCAGTATACTTATAAGTAAATATTCTGGTTGAATTCTACAATTCATGCAGTGAAATACAGTCAACACCAGTCTGGTGGCATAAGTGGTTAGAGCATACACCTTGGATGTGGGAGGTCACAGATTCGACCCCCTGGCCTAGTCATACCAAAGACATAAATATGGTACTAGCAGCTGCCTCGATTAGTGCTCAGCATTAAGAGGTTAATGTTGGGGCAGGTCGGCCTGGTGTCAGGATAATGCAACTGGGTGGGATATAATTCTACACGTCTGTGGCATGATGCCTCAGTACTAGACATCACTATAAACTATCACACTGCAGACATCATAGCATTATGACTGAAAAATTGTTAAAGCTACGCTAAAAATCCAAATCACACAAACACACAAATACACACACACACTATAGTCATTTTGACCTTTTGCAGTGTGTTCTAATTGTGGCTCAGAGTTGTGAACAAAGCTGCCATAATTCTACATAATAAACTAATAACATATTATGCAACAAACATAGAAGCCCTAATGCCACAGATAGTGCAAAAGTTTTATATACCTGATCATCTTAATAATACTGCATCGTGAAAGATATTGGTCCTAAACATTGTTGAGTTCTATTAAAACCAGTTAATATTAATGTTTCATCACTTTATGAACCATGTTATTTCTCCCTCAAACTGAGAAACTCTGCCATTTTTCACATGTGTACAAATTAATGCTATGCTGATCGGCGACATCCTTGGGTGAACCAATTTCAGTTGAAAGCTGGCACACAAGATTTGATGACTTCACTGTTGTAAACATAAGTAGCTAACACCATGCTATGTCAGATTATCTTTAGGCCAAGTTCGCCCTTCAGTGCATATTCTAGCAACCCAGCTGATCACCAATTATTCACCCAAGTCTTTTGTGTATCTAACGCATGCTTTTTCTTTCAGATCCACTTTACAAAAGCATGCCAGACTGTCTTCATTCCCTCTCAAATCAATTTGTGTGTCACATGTGAATGTTGATATTATTAGATTAATCTCTGATGGAATGTCAAATGTATCATATCACTACTTGCGTAGCACTCTGGAAAAAGATCGAGGACTTCATTGACTGAATTAAGTGGTGGCAACTCATTACAAAACTGAATATTGTAACATTGTTTAAATGTAACACTTGATTATTTAAAAAAATGGTTTATGTCAGCATTTTTAATAAATCATTTCCTTCCTTCCAAACTTGAGTTAGATTGGAAGAATGATGAAATTTATGTTAAACGGTGGCATTGGGGCTTTAAATTAAAGGATGCAGGAGTATAGAGTGTTATTTTCATAATTTTGTTGTCTAATGCAACATGGTCAACCACCCATCAGGCTTATGCAACACTAGTCTTGGGGGCCCCAGGTTCGTCTAGTGTTGGTATGTGAAAAAGCTTGCCAGTAACTAATCCTATGGGTCGATTCTTCATAACAGGGGATTTTCTCTGGTTCTTCCTCCACCAGTTATACTGGCTGACTTGTATAGCCTATAATGTGTTGAAAAAGCATTAACATACAACAACAACAACAAAACAACAAAACACCCACCAGGCTCATGGAACACTAGTTTTTGTTTATTGAATCAACCAACCACCATCAGGATTATACAACACTAGTCTTGTTTATCAAAACAACCAACCACCCATCAGTCTTATGCAACACTAGTTTTTTTTTTTCTTCAAATCTACCAACCACTCATCTGGATTATGCAACACCAGTCTTGTTTATCAAAACAACCAACCACCCATCAGGCTTATGTAGCACCAGTCCAGTTTATCTAAACAACTAACCACCTATCAGGCTCATTCAATTTTTTATTCTGCACAAAAACTCAAGGTCTGTTATTACCAAACTTTGTAAGTAGCTTCCATCTGAAGTCTGGAAGAAACTTTTAATTTTTGGCTTAATTAGATGAAAAGTTAAGGTTAGCATTTTGACATACAAAAGAAGCCTATTGACTATATATTTAACAGGTCAGATGTCAAGGTCACTGACCCAATAAAAAAAAATTATTTACATGTAATTTTGTGAGTTTCTTAGTGCTTATATTGACCAAACTTTGTGGATGGTTGGTTTGTGTTTAAGACAAGGAAGACACCTGTGTATCTTGGATTAAAATTTCAAAGGTCAAGGTCATGTATTGAAAGAAGGAATTTCACAGAACTGAAGTTCTCTACCATAGGTGTTGACTAAACTTTCAAGACAGCCTGCATTCGAGAGTAGGAAAACTACAGATTTGAGGTCAAAGGTCAAAAGTTAATGTCAGAGGTTTTCCACAAAATGACTTGGTACTTTGCCACAAACCATGACCAAACTTTGTGGATGACTTACACGTGAGACAAGAATCACATGGATACCTATTGATTTTAGATTGAAAAGTTCAGATACCCAACAAACAAAAAGAGGATTTACATGAAAGAGGTATAATAATACTGTTTACCATATGGTGAGTGTAAATTGTGCTGTTTATAGTACTTTTGTTTTCTGAGGTTATCCATGTACATGTACATTAATGCAAAATGCAAACATTGTTCTCTAGATTCACTTTACAATATGCCAGTAAGATGCAGGTTGTGTATAAAATACACATCGTGATTGAAATTTGCATAATCTATTCCACAATAGGTTTACTCCAACATGCATCTTACTATGAAGACACTTACAAGGTATTGTCCTTTCATTCAGAATAACATAAGGTAGACATCCTTAACATAACAATATATCAGAAATTTCCCTCTGATCCAGTTTCCAAGTAACTTACCGTCAGGATCAATGGGAAGATGGTATAAGTTTCCTAAAATTATGACAGCTTTACTAATCAGTAGGACAAACAACATGGACTTTGATCTGACACAGAACAGAATATGCCAGCTGAACAGGACCGATACATTTTCTTAGGACTACTCAACAGAACAAACAACATGGACTCTGATCTGACACTGCATGAAGCACCAGCAGTTCAGGACCTACACATTTTCTTAGGACTACTCAGTAAAACAAACAACATGGACTCTGATCTGACACTGCATGAAGCACCAGCAGTTCAGGACCTACACATTTTCTTAGGACTACTCAGTAAAACAAACAACATGGACTCTGATCTGACACTGCTTGAAGCACCAGCAGTTCAGGACCTACACATTTTCTTAGGACTACTTAGTAAAACAAACAACATGGACCCTGATCTGACACTGCATGATTGCATCAGCAGTTCAGGACCTACACATTTTCTTAGGACTACTCAGTAAAACAAACAACATGGACTCTGATCTGACACTGCATGAAGCACCAGCAGTTCAGGACCTACACATTTTCTTAGGACTACTCAGTAAAACAAAAAACATGGACCCTGATCTGACACTGCATAATGCATCAGCAGATTAAGTAGTTTCTTAGGTCTAATCAGAAGAACAAACATGGACCCTGATCTGCCAGCACAACATTTGTTTGCTGACATGGGTAATATTTGTGTTCAGTTGAATCTGACATGGGCATGAGTATATACAGTAAACTGCTAGTTTATTTTGGGAATGCTGAGTTTGGTATATGCTGTTCACACTTGTATGGGATTGATACATGCATAAAGATGGTAATTCATCAAGTAAACTGAAAACTATGCCTCTTTTTAGGTGTCTGAATTTTACAGGCTTTAGTGATCATTTTATTCAGTTTTACTCAAGTAAATACACTTGAGACCAGGATGAGGTCATATCTGTACTCACCATACTTCTCATCTGTCTTTTGTTGCCTCTCTGCCCTCCTGAAACACAGAAATTAATAAAATGCAGTAGTGTAACATGTATAAAACTCTACAGTATTAACATGTATCATAAAAGTTTCCCTCAGAAAGAGAAAATTCATCTTGTACTGACATTGTGCTTGGATAGACATATCAAGAAATAAATACAGAATACAATGCAAAGCAACAATAACAAAATACTAGTATGGTGACTTTGAATTATCACTTATTATTACCATACTTTTTGAGCAACATGGCTGCTAAGCTAATATAATGACTACTAAATGAAAGTAACTGGCAGTTCATTTGCTTTTTTTGTTACACTGTAATTATTTAGATAAAAATAAAGGATATATAAGTCACCTCAAATAATTAAAGGTATCTAAAAACATTTTTGTAAACAAGAGGACCATGTGAGCTTGATATCACTCTCCTTGGTAGTTGCATCATTTGTACAACTAGAAAGCCATCTATTCCAGGATGACTTACGTCAAAATTATTCGAACTCTGTTAAGCTGTTTTTAAGAAAATGTTTACAGGGTTTTATAGTTTTAGTAACAGAAGCTATATTTGATTATGTAATGACATCATTTTAACATTCTTTCTTTGAAAGAATTTCATGCCATGATGCATTCTGCAAAATTTGGTAAAATTTTGTTCAGCACCTTTTAGGAAGTGATAGTTTGATTTTCTGTTTTTAATAGAGGCCTCATTTGCATAAAACTGAAAGTCATCTAGGTTACTACTACTAATGCGGACTCAGTACTATGCATAATCTTTAAAAACTCTAATCACTCTACAATATTAGTTAACACATAAAAATATATACAATGACAAGATGCCAAAAAACCCACCATGAAATTACAAAACAAAAATTGCTGACAATAATTAAGGAAGTAAACATTATTAATTCCTTAAGTCTGTTCTTGTAGTTGAAACAGGAGTTTTAAGACCACTGTTAAAGAGGTCACAGTGTCCATGTGTCTAAGATCAATGGGCAATTTGTTCCACATAGATGGCACTGGTGTGCAAAAGAACGTTGTCCCAAGGAAAATGAGGAACTTATTCTGCATGTTGGCTATTGACTAGGAATCAGACTGCGATCATTTCAATTATGGACCGACAATTACTAACTGCATGAGGGGATATTTTGCTTGGGCTTGGGAAAAGGAAAGCAATGCAATCGTAGCAGCTAATGTATTACTAGTATTAAAAATAAGACTTAGTGGCCATGTTGGAGGTCAGATCAGCACCACTTTCATTTAGTGCCATGTAGACATAACAAGTGTTTTGGTGAAAATCCCATGTCAATACAATCATCTATTCAGGATAACAAGCTGTAACAAGAGCTGTATGACTTGACAGTAAATAAGGAGTATGAAGAAGAATTAAAATCACATTTCCATAACTGGTATGCTAAACGGGTTTTGGAGGTCATCATGGAAATGGAAGATGTTACTGGTGATGATCAGTGCACTGTATTCATGTACCTTATTAATCAAGCTAATTAACACTGAATAGATAATTGTAGCTCACATGACAATGAGGTAAAGATCTGGTCTAATTATCAGTGGTTTTGAGAAAGTTGGACTAATTTAATTCTGCAGTTTGGGGATTACTTACTTGACAAGCATTTGTGTACCATGAGACTTGATTGACATGATGTTGATACTGTGGCTTTATCCAAAAATCTGTGAAGTGTGAGCTTTAATACTCTGCTGTAATTAGTTATATACATAGTGTTTCTTTAATAATAGTACTTCAAGCAACAGTTCTATCATTATTACAGACTTCTTGTTCTTTTGGATAAAAAAAAATGTGCTTTCAGAAGGATTTAAATTTTCCAAGAACAGTTGCACTCAAACAAAGAATCGATTTGAATTAATATTAAATTTAATTTTGATATACTAATTCTATTATTCTTTCCTTCATTTTCGGTATTAGCAGTGTTTGAATAACTTAAACTTCTTCTAATTTCTCTTTATCTTATCTCAAATATTGATTTAATGCAGTGAGTGGAAATCAAAACTACTGGATAGCTCATCAATAAGTGTGCATTGGAACAACATAAAATGCTGTGTAATTCTTTGCTCAAAGGGGGAAAAAAAATTTAAATGTGTAAAAGCTATTATTTTATTACCAGATGACATTATTGATGCTGATTCATCAAATGCTAGTAGCTTTGTTAATCTCTAGAAACAAAACAGAGTTAAAAAATAGGTCCAGATGGGAGGGTTATGTCATTATACGTTTTTCATTCGGTCAATAAATTTGTGGTTTGGGGCAACAATAAAAAAATGAATTTGGTCGCCATTAAAATGTCTGATACTACCGTATTTGGTATGTTTTAATGTTTATTGTTGCACTGATTATACAGCATTTTCTGTTAATAGGGAATAAAAAGAGAAAAACTGTTTGGAAATTTCTTTTTCTTATCTCTTATATGTATTGTGATGCTCTACAATTAATGAGTTCCACTAATTCACTCATTTCCGAAATATTGCATCAAAGTACTGCATCGTAATCACTCCCAAATTACTGACTTCAGCCAATAATGCATCAGCAGAAAGAAACATTGTGATATTGATGTGTTTCAAAGAGGTGTACCTCCTGGTTTTTCTTGCTTGTTGGGCCCAACTTGCTTCAGAGATTACTCCAAGTATGTGAAAACTATCTGAGTCAAAAGCAACATTCCTATGAATGTATCAAGATCTTTTTGGACATTTTCTGTGCATCAGCTTTCATGTTATGCATGCATTCAGTTAAAATGCGTTCCATAATGATGCACAAAGGTGATATTTTATATTAAAGTGAAAAAGTTAGTATTCAGTGTTCGGGTAAGAAAAGTAAGCTTCAATACTTTCCAAACACCAATTTTTATTACTTAGGAGCAGAACTCTTCACCATCTTCTTTCCTAATATAACTGCATGCCACATGTTAAGAATTTTTGTTTCGAATAATACAAGTAACTTTTGTTCAATAAAAAGTCATAAACATCAGAAATTGAAACAGCTAAACAAATTTTAAACATGTTTGTTTTAAGTAACCTAGTTTTGGAGTGTTCAATAAGCATTATAATGAAACTGCTAAAAGCGAACAGTTATGTAGGCAGCTGATGGTTAAATCTAAAAGTGAACAGTTATGTAGGCAGCTGATGGCTAAATCTAAACGTGAACAGTTATGTAGGCAGCTGATGGCTAAATCTAAACGTGAACAGTTATGTAGGCAGCTGATGGCTAAATCTAAACGTGAACAGTTATGTAGGCAGCTGATGGCTAAATCTAAACGTGAACAGTTATGTAGGCAGCTGATGGCTAAATCTAAAAGTTATGTAGGCAGCTGATGGCTAAATCTAAAAGCAAACAGTTATGTAGGCAGCTGATGGCTAAATCTAAACGTGAACAGTTATGTAGGCAGCTGATGGCTAAATCTAAACGTGAACAGTTATGTAGGCAGCTGATGGCTAAATCTAAACGTGAAGGAGCTAAAGCATATTGTATCTTCTATTCTTACTAAATATATTGTACTATAATACTAATATTTAAAAGATATCTATTTAAATTTTGACAAAAAGTTAAATGTTATGAAAGATAACTAAAAAATCACATGTTACCTTTATTCCTTATAAATGAAACAAATTATACATGCACAGAGAGGAAGTTTCATGAGAACAATTACAGGATAATAAAAACTGCTTCCTTTGACAATATGCATAGAAGAGTAAACTATATTCACATGGCAGAATATAAAATTAAAAGGAGGCTGAAATCCAACTTTAAAACATAATAATGATTATTTTTTTAGGCTTTAAAATGCAAATATGATTCATATTCTTGTTCATCACGATTATAAAATAAAATTTTAGGGGTGTTTATTTCATAATTAAATGAAATTTTATTTGTGCTTGAATTTATAAACAAGAGTACCATGAACAGCACATTATACGCTCACACTGTGTTGATAGTCCTTTATGGCTGCTCCATTAAAACATACACGGGACCCAGGGAAGGTACTTTCAAAGTGGGGTTCTCACCCATTGATGCAATTTAGAAATTAATTATCATTTTAGTATGAACTCTGCAAAATCAAAGTAACCTGGCATATATTTTTTAAAAACTGCCTTCCCTGGGTACCATGTATGTTTAAACGGAACAGCCATTATGTAAATGTCAAGAAACCATTCCTATTCTTTCAAAACCAAAGGCTTTTTCGTTATCCTAGGTATGAGCCATCCACATAATATTGTTCAGTTTGGGATATAGCACCAATGTTATTACGCAAAACCATTTTGGGTCATTCAGTCACAGTGACCTTGACATTTTGACCCCCAAATCAATAGGCTTCTTCCTTACCATAAGCATATGCCATCTACACATTTTGACTGAGGTAAATCATGTGGAACCAATGCTATTACAGTGTGACCTCGCTATAACAAGGTAGTTGGGAGCCATAGAACCCGACCGTATTATAGACTGAACAGTGTAATATAAGCAACCAGGTCAGTTAGCTGAAGAATATGATGCATGTGCCCCAGGAAATTTGCAGGGGGAGGGGTAAGTAATAAATGCGGGTGCAAAAATACGTGCTTCATTGGCACAGTTACCACCTTAAATCGATTCATATTAAGTGAGAAATACACCTGTAGTGAAAACAGAAAAGGCATATATAATATTCTACTTTCTTCAGAGAACCACACATTGGTACATATACATGTATACTGTTTATATATACATTGTCTAATGTACAGCATGAATAGAGTATCAACACAGGGTACTCACCCGCGAATCTCGTCACATACAGTGAATCCACAATACAAGTAATTCCATCGGACACACACACACACACACACACACACACACACACACACACACTTAAAATAATCAATAATTTTGTCACAGGTCATAGCCTATAGGTAGGTCTGAATTCAGTGGGAAAAGATAGCACAATCACGTAACAAATTATGAAACACATTTACTTTTCTGTACGTCCCAAGACGGTAAAAGTTAGTTTGCGTTTTAAGTCGGCATTGGTAGCGTTCCTAAGCATACATTTTTTTCTGCACAAAGGAAACTTTCACGGCACAGGAAACGTGTTCCAGTCATATTGGAAAATGAAACAATCCATCTGATTCCATTGCTTTTATACAAGTTTGGTACTGACTTCCTTTGAAGAAAGGTTCTTTGTTTTTATTGACGATTGTAGTTGGCTTTCTTTGATGGAGGGTACATGCATTATTGAAGTCACCGCTAAAGGACAGCTTTTTATTGTGGTGGCAACATCAAATAATTGTATTGCATGATTGAGACTGATTTTGTTTTCTATTTGTTTAGTACGTTTTCATAACAATCGGTGCTTCAAAGGTAATCTGTTTTCTGTGAAATTTCAGCAAACTATTTTATCCTGGTACATTTTTAAAAAAAGAAATTAACCGTTGTTTAGTCGATTGTAGTTATTGTTCCTTCCTGGCTATTGAATAGACCAACAAATAAGATCTTGTGTTTTTTATTTGTTTTTGTTTTTTTGTTTTTTTTTCGGTGTGTGTTACATTTGTGATAGCAGAGTGATTCTGACCCATTAGGTGCGGTCCGTCTGACCTATTGGGTCTTTTGTTGACTTCGGGGTGAGGCGGGGATTAATTAAAACACTAAGTCATATTGTAATCTACTGTTTATATCCAAAATACACACTTTCTGTCCACCTCTCCAAATTCTACACTAATGTTTATCTACATTGTTTCTCAGTATATTTGTCCACTCAGAATACCTATCTATCACTCCATGTCTATTAGGTATCCTTTCTCTTAACTCCCCATCTTGTATATCTCTGTCTGATTCTTATTTCCAACTACATCTTATCTGTACTGTCCCTTTATCTTTCTCTGCCCTCTTTCTGCTTTTCTTTCTTTCTGCCCTTCTGCCTTCTGCTTTCTCTTCTACTGCACACTATATCTTGTATCTATTTATATAAACATATTGTAATCCCGCACCCTTTCCCCACATACAGAATATGATTGGCTAACCATTACTAGACGAATGATAGGTCCCTTTCCCCCAGACCATACCATAACTAAATGGTGCTGAAACAGCAGGAATATGACCCAGTTATCCAGATATGTCATGATGCTGACCTGTTTACTCAGATTTGTCAAAGTCTTCCTGATACCCAGAAACTTGACTTGCCATTGATATGTTCTTACACCCAACTTACATTTGTTTCTGTGATGCTGACCTATTTACCCAGATTTATCATTGCTTCCCTCACATCTGTCTCTGAAATTCCCATATTCACACACCCAACATATTAATTGTTAGAAACCTGATATTGGTACTGCTATATATTTTGCTTTTTCCCCACACTAAAATTCCTTTTGTCATATGTGCTAAGAATCCCTTTGGTCATATGATGCTGCCTTCCACGCATGCGTCAGAAATTTAAAAAAGGGATCAACGGACGATTGAGACGCCGGTGTTCTGGTCTGATGACAGGGATTACAATTAAAAAAATGTGGGTGTTCTGAAGGATTTAATTCTGAGTGAAAAGAAGAGGAATTTTACTTACCATCCACAAACAAATGTCAGTCTAAGTAAATATATTAATTACTAGCGAGCGGACAAAAATCCGAAGAAAAATAGATTATGAGATAATGCCTAACGGTTGATATCCTCTACCAGACATGTCAACAAAAACAGCGAATATCTCACAACATACAGTATTCATGCTAAATGTCAAAATAAGCGGATTATGATATAACAATGCACTCTTACAATGGTTTGTCAATATGGACAAAGAATTTGTTTATGTAACAATAGATAAATTTCAGTGTATTTTATCTCAAGTTTGCGGCTTCCTTTCATGGGGCCTCAGAATTTCTCCACTCCAAACCAATAGTTGTATATACAAGTTTAAACAGCCAACAATGTCGCCAATAGAAATAAATCACCAGATAATTTTGCCGCCCATAAGGAAACAAAATCGCAATTTGCGACATTGGCGAAGCCCTGCGCGATCCCTGAATAAACTTTTTACACGTTACTTTTCGTATTTTTAAGAAAGAAAAAAACTACTTTTTCGTGTACAAGAAAAATACATATAAAATTTCAGGAGCCACGCCACGATCGTCTTGTATTATTCATAAGCGATCTCTTCCCCAAAATGATAATAAACTTTTTACCTTT
>JAECUM010002078.1:0-19417 GCA_016617855.1 Megalonaias nervosa
GGTTGCCTTGGACTAGCTCGCCAAAGAACAGTTGCTTTGGGATTCTGTTTTGATCCATGCGGATGACATGGCCGGTCCAATGAAGCTGGGCCTGGATCTGTTTGGCTTCGATGCTTGTTGTGTTTGCTCTATCAAGGACTTCCTGATTGGGGATTCGGTCCTGCCACTTGATCCTCATGATGGCTTTCAGGGAGCGCTGGTGGAATTGTTCCAACCAACTGATGTGCCTTCGGTATACAGTCCACGTTTCACAGCCATACAAGAGAGACATCCGGACATCTGCATTGTACACCTTCAACTTTGTTGACAAGTGTATATCTTTGTGCTGCAAGACCTTGGTTTGAAGTCGTCCGAGTGCTTGGCTGGCTTTTTGGATCCTCGCAGTGATCTCTTTGTCCAGGGAGCCATCAATGGATATTGTGCTGCCTAGGTATTTGAAGCTGTCCACATTCTTCAGCTGCGTGTCGCCGATGGTGATGCAGGGTTGTGAAGGGACAGTGTTTGGGGCAGGCTGGAAGAGGACTTCTGTCTTTCCTAGGCTAATTGTGAGTCCGAACAGATTGGAGGTTTCAGAGAACTTGTCCACAATTATCTGTAGGTGAATCTCTTCATGGGCCATGAGGGCACAGTCGTCTGCAAAGAGTGCTTCAGTGATGAGTCTTTCAAGCGCCTTGGTTTTAGCATCTAGGCGTCTGAGATCAAACACTGATCCATCCAGGCGATATCTAATGTAGATACCAAGGTCAAGGTCACGGATGGCGTGGAGCAGTACCTGCGTGAAGAGGTTGAAGAGCACGGGAGCGAGTAAACATCCCTGTCTGACACCATTAGATATGGGGAATTTCTCAGAGGGTTCACTGTCTGAGAGAATCTCTCCAGTCATGTCATCATGGGAAAGCCGGATGAGGTTGGTAAACTTCTGAGGACAACCAAGCTTCTTGAGTATTACCCACAGTGCGTCTCTGTTGACTGTGTCGAATGCCTTCGTCAGGTCCACGAAGACGGCATACAGATTCATGTTCTGCTCAAGGCACTTCTCTTGGACTTGTCTTACTGCGAAGATCATGTCAGCAGTGCTACGGTCTGGGCGAAAACCACATTGAGACTCAGGTAGGTTATCTTCTGACACTGATGCGATAAGTCTGTTGAGAATGAGGCGAGCAAGTATTCTGCCAGCTATGGAGAGTAGGGAGATGCCTCTATAGTTATTGCAGTCCGCACGTGTGCCTTTATTCTTATAGATGGTTACAATTGATGCGTCGCGGAGGTCGTCTGGCATCTCCTCTTCCGTCCAGATGCTGGTTAGCACATCGTGGAATGCCTCTAGAGTCTGTTCAATGAGAGCCTTCACTATCACCATGACATAGTTATCCCCCACGCGAGCGTTGCCTGTTTTTCACTTTTAATTTTGTCCCGAGCGGGTGCAAGCACGCACGTGACATCAAGTGATCCAATCATGGCGGGTCGAGTCATTCAAAATCAGCGCAAACAGCGCATGTGAGGACAAAACACCAGCCTTTCATACTACTCTAGTCTGCAGTGATTTTGAAAACTAAAATCCCGCAGAGGGATGTACTTATTCAGGCAAGCCTATGGTAGGGATCAATAAATACACTGCGAGGTAATTTGTTTTTCGACCGATAACCAGTATCGTACATAAAGATTGTTTTTGTTTGACTTTCTCTGCCTGAAAATCCTCGTTGTTTCTTACTTGTGCTCGTAACTGTCTGTGATTTTCCATTTCCTTGAGAACAATCTCAAACTCAGCCCACTGATTATTTTATCTTCGATTGCAACCGAATACAATTTACTGATCGTATTGAGGCTTCTCTTTGTGGCGGTAAGCAATTTGCAATAGGTACGTATTCGCGAATGCAGTCGCATTGAAATTAATTTACTAGCACCATCGATTACGATCGACATAGCTGCGACAATAATACTGATTGGTGCACCTACAATGGTTGATGTTGTCGTGATTCCAGTCACACCAAGCCAAACAGTTGCTGCCGCAGCAAACCCGTAGATAGTATATACAACTAATCACGCGCGTTTGTATTTCAGCATCAGCGCGGTGCTCTTAGTAAATTTTATTTCGCAGCCGTTGCTCCGTTTCGAATATTTTTTCACAACGTTAAGACAGGCTCCGTCGTAGTTCTTCTATTAATAATACAGTCGCGTATTTTAATCGCACGAGAGGTAGACCATATTCGGTCTGATCATCATGCGCATGCGTAATACACATACGCACTTCTAGCTATTTATTCTTTAATACTGGCACAATTGTCGCGCAGTTAAAAAATACCTCTGCCTCTGGAAAACTTGCATCTCCGGCTATTGTGCGTTCTGGACGTCTGGCTCCCCACTCATTAAAATGCACCTTTTGCATCTAACGATCGTCTTTGCCTAATAACTTTTACCGGAACAAGTGCGATCTTGTTGAATAACTGTCGAGACCGTTTATGTCTCAGCTGTGTCAATGTTGCTGTAAATTATTAATTGCTGAACATAACCGGAGTGGATACATTGGTGAAAACCACTTCACCATTGTAGAAACAATCACGGAGAGGTTTTACATTTGCTGCTATAGTCAACATTTGGGCGTTTGTTTGGGCGATGATTCCAATCTGGCTTCGGGTTGGTAGTGGTCGGTCAGGCTGATTCCAAATGGCACTTTCTACCTGGCCCTTTACAAATTTATATGACAGTTCATACGAAGGTTTGATAACTTCACTTTGAAGCAGATATTCATTGACAAATTGAACGAAATTGTTATCGATGTTAGCATCCGCTGCCAATTGGTCTAACACCCCTCCTTTAATTTCCGTAACCCCGCCACCGCGATCAAATTCCATTATATATATATAAATATAAATATATATATATATATATATATATATATATATATATATATATATATATATATATATATATATATATATATACACACACACACAATGATAAATCTAATCTTAAACACAAACACCAAGTCAAGTCCCCTATTATGGATAAATATTGAGTCCTTCGACCTGAACTTTATCTCTGGTGACTAATGGTACTGAAACCGTATATATGAAACTTTCTTTTGTAATTTCTTCTAAAAGGCGTGCTATTAATGTACGATGCACTGAATTATTTATTACTGTTGTCAATGCACCCAACACATCATTATATCCGTTTAAATAAACAAATACGATCCGGACTCGCGTACGTTTAGGATCTTACGTTTACTTGTATCAAATACACCACCGACAGCGACGAAAAGAAATCGACCGTTTGCCATACCACCATATTTTTTAGATCTTTTTTTTGATAATATTCTACTAAATGTTCCCCACGAAATTAATACACGTGGTGGTGTGGGCACGTGTGTGATTTCTTCTTGCATGTAGTGTCTTGTTGCAATATTGGCTGTATCAAAAGAGTTTTTGATAATTGCAACCAACACCCGCTTTCCCTGATTCCACCGTTGTCAGTGAGTACAACCAGATTCTGTACCACAAAGTCGCATTTGATCTCGATAATAATATCATTAATGTCTGCGTCTGACGTTTTCAGTTTGCTAGTGTGATCCTCAAAAATCACACGCTCACCTGGATCGACACCACCAAAACGCCTAGCAAACTCATACAAATCCGTTTGGGTGCCAATTTCGCTCAGATCTGCATCGACACCGTGTCGTCGAGCAGAGTAACGTTTGTAAATTAATAGACATTGTTGGATAATGTCACATGTAAACGAATGTGAAATCGATAAATGCTTGCGAGGTTGTTGAATGCTCCAGTGCATTCAACGCTACAATCACAAGATGACCACATACGGGACCATTCAACTGAGTTTGTACTGGTAAATTTGAATAAAACGTGTTTCGTCCACCAGTGCCTCAGGACAAATAATGAACAAGTTCAATTGGCGGCGCAAGTCCATGCGAATCAAAATGCAATATATGTTGAGGTGTTACCATGTATGCGACACAGTGAGTGCCCAGTGAGTGCCAGGGCCTATTTATGAATCCAGACTGACAATGCCAGTTTCGAATGTTCGGAGCCATTGCTGCAAGTTCATCTCCCATAAAAAATACCATGCAAATGTTTGATCGATTTTGCCATCGAGAGTACATCAAGACTGGTCAACGCACGGGTCAACGGCGTGATCTTCTGCGACCCTGTAATCAAAGACCTCTGCCCGAGTGTATTCGACGACCTGTGCCTGGTATACGAAGGCCTCGTCCTTTTTAATGCGGCCTCCAGATGTTATGTATCCACCGACCGCATATTTCAATGCCATTCCTGATGCAGTTCCGACAGGATATAACGCTGCAGCTTTTGCAACCGCTCGAACCGCTGCTGCCACCAATGTTGGAATCGCTGAAACGAATAGAAATATTCCACCGGTCTTCTGCATTTGTGTCACCTCTGACTTGGATAATTTTAATGTCACTAAGATGTCTTTGTGTTTGGCAGCATTAGACTCTTTAGGTCAACCAGACGGACATTTCCGGTTAATATTGCCGGAGATACTTTCAATGTTACCCCACAATTGTTTTAAATTACGTGTTTTAATTGCGCGAATTGATGTTTCGTGAGGTCGACTCTCACTTCGTGGTAGGATATTATTATTCAAATATGTAAGAGATCTAATTATGAATTTTCCACAGGTGGATCGATCATTCTCATTCGGCCATCAGCACCCTCCAACAACAGAGTCTTGTCAGAAAGTAGCAGTTTTCCCTCAATTTCCAAAAATATGCCTCACATGGAATTAAACACATAATGTGTCTTGCATTTGCACTTCTCAGCAATCTTTTGTTGCTCAAATCTTTTTGAAAATCTTTTAGACCATTATAGCACGTGATAGCACGGTTGATCATCAGCCGAAGCTGCAGTCATGTACAACAGATCCCAGGTTAACCATCGTAATATCATATTCAACAATAGTTGTGTTTTCCTGATCTAGCAGGGCCAATGAGCAGTGCACGAACGAAGATTAGAAACATCTTCAAAATGCTTGGACGGTTTAGGAGTTGCTTGTAAGGAGAAATCAATGACTGAAAAAGTCTTTGCTGTTACTAAAATCATCTACAAAATTTCTTTCGTGCGATGCCATGGAAAAATATAGTATTATTATGATCAGATCTTCATATTGTGTACGATTTTGCGCGAAATCACGTACAAAAAAATCCACGAATCCATTGATAAATATAGCATTATTACGATCATATCTTCATATTGTAAGAAAATCCACCTCGAGTTCAAACACGTTGTGAGATAACTGCGATTACAGGAACTTGTGTTCGATGTAAAGTAAAGAAGTTTACGTTCGCCAGGAAAGACGCAAACGGATTTAAGCAAATAGCTTCACGTTACAGCGATGAATAAATGGGATCGATCGGTGGCAACTGGGTTTCGGCCAATTTGCTCCTGTCGCTCATGTACTAGTACGGATACACACCTATTCTCGTTATTAGGTCTGTATTGGATGGACAGTATCGACGATAGATTTTGAGGTTCTCCCACCGTCAGATTGTTCGCTAACTTGTCCAAGGACGAATTCATAAACATAAACTGTAATGAATCGATGAACTGCAATTCTCCCAGGCGAAACGTCATGTATTTTTCTATGTTATTGGGGATCACGTTTATCGGTGAGTCGGGTGCAGTGGCTAATGCTTTCATCATCGAATGACCATCGTACCCACGCAGGTTATGAAGCACCACAGGGATTTTGTTGGGATAAATTCTCAACTGCAGATTTCAGCCCTTCTGTACGCATTAGTGATGTGACAGTGGTCACGAACATTGGATCCAGGACTTTTACTTTCATCGTTGAACAGGCTTTGCTCTTTATCAGTGGAAGAACCTTCCTCCGAAAGTCTTTTCAAAAATCCAGCAGTGAGTAGCTGCAGAAAACTCACGAATTATGTGTGCTGGTGAATAGAGCTGCTATCCAATCCATTTTGCCGATCGATCTGAGAAATACCTCTACTGTGTTTAGAGAGCTAGCACTCTGGGTATAAGGATGAAACTTAAGTAGTGCTTCAGACTAGGTCTAATGTTGTACTTTATACATAATATGGTGGTCAAACGCATGCTCCAATATATTGTGGCACCTACGGTTAAGTCAATACTGGCACTCCGTGCGTGTGTGGCTAGACATTTGGTCAGCGTAGTACTAGACACATGTTGGGATATGGCTTGTTCTGGTGGCTTGATGATGAGCGCATAACTCTGTAACATGTTTCATTGTTTAATCTGTGAAGCAAAAGCAGCCCATAGGAAGTGGAAACCAGAAGTATACAGTGCGCGGGAGATGATTTCTACTGTGGTGTTTAACTATAATTCTATTCTACTTATGCGGAATGAAGTGGTGGATCAAATTTTATGGAATGGGGTGGTTTGGTAAGGTATCCCTTTCATATATCTTGTATATCTCATTCTACTATAGACATGCAAGTATGTATAACTGCATATAATTAATGACTACGACGAATTTGATACAACTGAAACATGAGGGTTAAATGGGCCTGATATCTTACTGGCTGACATCTCCCTGATAGATAAAACAGTAGTGGACCTAAAAATCAGGATCAGTAAGATATACTATATGTGGAAATTTCCTTCAATTCTGTTGATTGCATATGTTATGAGCAAAGTTGTTTCAAGGCTTCTTACGTCTTTTTTCCTTTTTAATTTATATTTGATGACACATCAAGATCATTTGTGAAATTTTAAAAGGTCAGGATGTTTTGTGTCGAAGGTGGCCAATTTCTGCGGTATGGTATTTTTGGAAGTCGATTTAATGATTTATATTTTAGCAGCGATGGTCATATTTAAAGGCGAAACTGCAGCATTCGTATAAATTTGAAAACCTTTAATGACACGACTTAAAAAATGTCAACTTCAACTGAAGATAACAAAATGTTAGCTCATACGTATGTATGTGTGTTGGCTATATTATGTCGAGGAAAGGGGAGCAAAATGCCTTTCCCAAGGACACACCGAGGGAAACGATCTAGCTTGAACTGGGTGGGATTCAAACCTGTGACCATTGAATTACAATTCGGACGCTCTACAAACTGAACTACCACCAAATAGGTAGGTGTAATGCGAAATTATTATTGAAAAGATTTCACACAACATAATTACTTTGTTTTCTTTTCTTTTCTTTCTTCATTGTCGCTGTCATTATTAAGAATTATTTCGTAATCAACTTCATGTACATTTTCAAGGTTTTAAAATCCATGATTAATTAAAATATTTTTTGTTTCGTTCTAGTCGTTATTGCTTACAAGAATGTTTGTTTAGTTTCTAATAATTGGAACTGTAATGAGAAAAAACAGGGACGGTAATTTTCGTTTCGATAAAATTTAAGTAATGATTTTAAATGCTACCGGGCTTTAAAGCGCCTACTAGCGTCTTAGGTTTTGGACCGACTGTGGTTGCAAAGGTGGTGTGGTATGATGCAATGTGGTGTAAAGATGTCGATTTCGAGTGAATCGGCATAAACCACCCAGCCGGAGCAAGTACATTGTGCATTTTTCACCCAACAGGTAAAGACAAGACCAGGGAATCTCAAAATAGGGTCCAAGACTTTCGTTGACCAGAATAGAGGCACTACAAGGCTGGTTCAAGAAGAATGGGAATCTGGCTATCACGACCTTGTAGGAATACAAATAATAACTGAAGATCTATCTTCAACTTTATTTCGTACCTATTCCCCCCCCTCTCTCTCTCTCTCTCTTGAGAGAGTGACGACTCGCGACCACGAATCAGTCGACGACGCAGGCTACCACCTAGTCGGCGATCCCGAAGACGACGCAAACTATCACCTAGTCGGCATTCCAGAAGATGACCCATTCGACGACTCAGGCTGCGATTGAGAAGACGACCCAGTTGACAAACTAGTTGGCGACAAGGGGGCTACAAAATGCCAGGAATACGATGATATCCAGCTGGAGCAGAAATCTTTCACATTCTGGAGCTCCAGACCTGAAACAGACACGACAGGGTATGAGACAGACACGACAGGGTATCACTCAAATATAAATACCTATCACAATGAAACCGAGAAATCGACCCTCGGGGTAGTGTGGACGAGCGAGTTCCACTACAAAACTATCTAAATAACGTCAAAAGTTGTCCATCATTCATGATATAGATTTGCATTTATGTACGAGAAATACTTTCCTGCCGATTGCATTATTCTCATTCTTGTGTCTGTTATTCATGTTAAGTATCAAATTAAACTCATTAAGACCTGACATTTGTACCTCTGTCTGTTGTAATTGTAGGTAATTTATCCAAAATATATCTATGAAATAAAACCGAAACAAGTAGTTTTATGAAACTACCGCGTTTGTCATATTTACTACCCTATGGGTCCCCTGACATTCTTTATCGCCTCCAACTTCCATGACATACGTAGCCCTCGCTTAATCTGTACATATGATTACCTTTAATTCTGACATGCGTGAGGTGTAAACATATACGTCACGCGAGTCATGTCAGTGAGTCAATCACGTCTGTTAGAGTCTCGCACGGATATTAATGTCCCTATAGGGTAGCGAATAAGGCAAATCCCTCTCATTCTACTTAGGCTGCACGGATTGTAGATACGACAGAAAATCATGCACAGTGAAAGCTATGTGCTCAGACAGGCAAGTCTATGGTAGCGATCAATATACTCACTGCCAAGCTTACTACAATGAATGAATGAATGGCTGAATGTATGACTGTACTATAGCAGCTGTTCTGTGTATTGACTTTCTGCAGTGTATTATTTAGCCTCTATAGTATATGTACATTGATCATTTTGTGCCACCATGAAGAAATATATAGTCTAGTTGTGAAATATTCCCAAATTGAAGAGATTATCAGTGGCTGTTTATATACAAATGATAAGTGGGAAAAAACTATGGATTCGCAAAGTATATTGAAGGAATTCAAAGATGTTTTAAGGGGAGCGTAAATCTTCCTAATGAATGAGATCTGAAAAATTTGACAGAAAGTTGAGATCAATGTATCTTTTCAACCCATCATATACGATTATTAAAGAAATGTAGAAGATGCTGTACAAGTTTTAAGAAAACAAAGACAGAGCACATTGAGAAGTAGGTGAATCTGGGAGTGACTTTAGAAATAGAACGAACCAATCTTGGGCTGATTTTTGAGGCAAATAAAACTAAAAGATTCTGCGGAATATCGTGCTCATTTCTGGGCTGAAATTCGTCTCATCCGCGTTTGAAGATCAATTTCCGCGTGCAAACTCGAAAAAGAATGCGCCATTATTTAGAAAAAAATGATCTGAAATTTCGAGCTACCATAAAATCGCGTAATGGCTTCTGTGAGGCTCATTATCCCCCTAGCCTTGAGAACAATGTGCCATCCGATGGAGACGAAGAAATGAAAAAGCGGCGACGAGAGAAACCTGAAATGTAGCAGTGTTTTTGTCAATTAGACGAACACTCGCACGTCTGTAAATAGGAATCTTCATGGCATTGGGAAGCAACAAATGCAAAGCTGCCTGCCTTGGAAAATACGAACCCTGTGGCAGAACATGCCATTATGAGTACTGTAGAACATAGACGCAAATATTATGTGATGGCCTAGAGACACGATCCAGCCTGAAATGTGTCATTGGAGTCAAATCACGTAACCAACTTTGCCAGCCTTGTGGTTCTGTTCGTGAGGCTATAAATTGCGCAGAACAAATTAAAACCACAGATACCTGTGGTCGCTCAAGCACAATCACAAGCAGATACCACAGAAAAAGAAAGAGATGAAATAATCACCAGGATTGAAGCGATCAGTTTCTGATCCTGACAAAATACCAAAAAATTAAGCAAGCCATCATCAAATTTTCCCAACTAGACTGACGCTTCGACCTCCTCTAGTATAAACATGCCTACATTGCCACATCTAAAACCACTCGCACGACAGCATGGCACATACATGCCATGTCTATCGGAAGCTACAAAATACCTAAAGAACATAAGTACTGGTAAAAGCCCAGTAAGTGACGGACTGGCTGTACGTTTGCTGGCTTAGAAGATTTATTTTCATCGAATTTCATTATACTTTTGCCGGCTTACATGCTTCATTAGTCTCGAATAACCCGATACTTTTCTGGCTTACAACATTTATTACTATCGAATTTCCCTATACTTTTGCTGCCTTACGACATTTCTTACTCTCCTATTTCCCTATACTATTGCTGGCTTGCAACATTTATTACTCTCGAATTTCCCTATACTTTTGCTGCCTTACAACATTTCTTACTGTCCTATTTCCCTATACTATTGCTGGCTTACTATATTTATTGCTCTCAAATTTCCCTATACTTTTGCTAGCTTACAACATATATTACTCTCGAATTTCTCTATACGTTTCCTGGCTGCTGTAGTTAATCTAAGCTGCAGAAGAAGTATGGTACTGTAGTTCATTTCTTAAGACTAGGTCCATTATTTGTCAAAGAACGTCACACTTAAATTCATTTAGGTAGGGGTTGCAATCGCGTCATTCACCTGATATTAGGTCTATTTTATACAGGGCTTATGAAACTGTTTGTCTAATTAAGAATATGGGCACATTGTATAGACCCAGATCTGACTTCAGATCATTATCTACTTTGTTTGCAGTTGGATCCGACTTATAAGCGAGTACAGACAGTATGTTTGATTCTTGATGGAGAAGAAATGCGGTGGTGGTAGCCTAAAATATAAATACCATTGTAATGGGTTTATTTTATTAAATTTTTTGATGGACCATTTGGTGGTTTTTAACAAATCTAGACGATGATCATACTGGCTAATTATTAGAATTTATTGCCTTTGAAATGATAAAATGTATAATGCATTGTTAGTGCTTTGGCTCCGACTGGGCGGCATTTAAAATAAGAATAACAATTGGTATGTAATCTAATTGTTTAGTCTAAGGTTGGTGGAAGTGATATTTATCATACTTCAGCAGTTTTATTCCTCTTAGGATCAATTAAATAGAGTAGACAATTGTGATTCATTTTAATTGGATTCGAGCAGCCCTTATCTTATGAGCTGAAGCAAGTGACTTTGACATGTAATAAACAACCTTTATTATTAATATTACTATAGAACTAAATAAAGGAAGGATTGATCAATAAAATATAATTTTCATTTACTTACATCGCCCTGTCAATATGTTCCCATGGACCTTGCAATAGACCGATTCTTAATGTAAGCCTGTAACTTTAATTAAGCCAATATCTTCACGATTTTATTTTAGCGAGGGTTTGGGCGTCTGCAAATTATAAAATTTATTGATTTTGAAATGATAAAAGTATAACGCATTGTTAGTGATTTAACGCTGACTAGGCGGTATTTAAAATAAGAAAATTTATGAAATTGTAAAAAATGGTGATATTTCGCCACCTAGATAAACTATGTACACCACTGACAAAACTGCAGTTTTACCATTTCTCCTCCATCACAAACGATGGTATAAAATCAAATTGTTAAGTTCAAGGTTTAGAGGATACGTGGCATGGTATGTAATGAAATTGTTAAGTCTAAGGTTAGAGGATACGTGGCATGGTATGTAATCTAATTGTTAAGTTTAAGGTTGGTGAATACGTGGCATGGTATGTAATGTAATTGTTAAGTCTAAGGTTGGTAGATACGTGGCATGGTATGCAATCTAATTGTTAAGTCTGTGGTTGGTGGATACGTGGCATGACATGTAATCGAATTGTTGCCTCTCAGGTTGGTAGATACGTGGCATTGTATGTAATCTAATTGTTAAGTCTGTGGTTGGTGGATACGTGGCATGGTATGCAATCGAATTGTGAAGCCTAAGGTTGGTGGAAGTGACATTTATCATGCTTCAGCAGTATTTTTCTTGTTAGGATCAGTGAAATAAAATAGACAATTGTGATTCATTTTAACTGAATTCGAACAACGCCTATCCCATGTGCTGAAGTAAGTGACTTCGAAATGTAATAAACAACCTTTATTATTATTATTATTATTATTATTATTATTATTATTATTATACAAATAAATGAAGGATTGATCAATAAAATACAATTTTCATTTACTTACATCGCCTTGTTAACATGCTCCCATGGACCTTGCAATAGACCGATTCTAAATGTAAGCCTAGATATTAATAAAAAGAAGTCGGTAAAATAAACTTCTGTAACTTTAATTAAGCAAATATTTTCACGGTTTTATTTTAGCGGGGCTTTGGACGTCTGCAAACAAAATAATGATTCCCAATTTGTTTCTTGCCGAAAGCTTCGTAATACTGATTGCTGGATGTTGCAGGACTTGGATCATGTGCGGAAAAGTCTGTAGCGCTACCAGTTGGATCACGTTGTCTTCCACGGTGAGCATCGGTTGCGGCTCTTATAACGTTTTGGTACTCTTCGGAATTGCGCGTCAGAGCGGGTTTCCATTCTTCATCATGTCTCTTATCATCCAGTGTCTCGTACTGGTACTTGACGAAGCATTTTTGTTTTTGGTACACAACTTCATCTATTTCACTAGGATCCCCTTCAGCATTCTTGCGATTAACCACAGTGTATGCAACGGCAAGCTATTCTTCTTCAGGCTCGCCTCTCGCTTCGTCAAACACAAGTCGAGCCACATGCGGAATGTCACCTTCAGCCTGCAAACAAATAAGCATTTAAAAGTCTGCAATACGATCATTGTACATTAGCACATTAGTGCCATTGTGTGTACTACTAACAAATTTTCCGAGCAAATGTCTAAGCATCCAGTAGTAGTTAACTATCGCATATCAACGAAACCCCTGACACATTCCAATATCTATCGATCTCCGATCAATACTATCGGTGGCAAAGGTTTGAGACATCACTGATTTACAATGGCACTGGCTTCTAGTGGATACCCAAAATCAATCGATTATTGGTGAAGTTGTATCAATATATAATACCAATTAAATCGTTTTCCTCCAAGTACATAAAAGGATTCCTAGTGTAATATAGGTATTTGCGTTAATAATGCACACTCTATCCTGCTCTTGATGATCATTACATGACACTCCAGGAGCTCGGCTTCAAATAAACGCATAACAGTAGTTTTAGAAGAAACGAAATAAAACCCCTTACGTTTAATGTTTAGTTACACGTCGTGTTATTACCCTGCTAGAAAGATAAAAAATGCTAGCTGCCAACCTTTTGCATCTGCAGCAGATTCCACTGTAATGTTCGACCACACAAAAGCTTCATTCATATTTTTCAGAAATTGAACCAATCCCTACACTTTGTTTTAATATTTTTAAACGTATTTTAGACAATCTAAAAATATTACAAGTACTTCACAAAGCTTAGCAGAGGTTTGCAGCATATCTATTACTATTGTCACGTCATGTCAGTCTCCGTGGATGAGACTCAGAAAGTTCTAGTTCTAATTTCAACACATGAGGATGATTTTTGTGGTGGTAAAATGTCTTATATAAACATCGTTCACATACGTTTTGTATCAATAACTTTTTGACACGAATCTTGCTCGATTAACAGCTTATTCATAACTGTACCAGCACTCTCCAAGTCACATTACATGGGTACAAATTAATCATGTCACGCTATTATTTTTGCATTAAAGCTCCAATGCCGCCGCTTATCATAAAGTTCACAATTCTTCTGATCTAACAAAAATTTATAATCAAACAAATGATTTCTTTAAAAGCTATCTGACATAAACCGTTCTTTGAAATAATCAAGATGTTAGGTCTAATGGATGTTCAAATATTCAGTTTAGAATTTAGAGATGCTGCCCCTTTATTCAGTCAAATTAGTCGCAAGCAATTCCGATATTTTTCGGGAGTGCTCCAAAAGTGTGTGATGCGATATAAATTGATTTGGGAGGGAACGAACCAGGCAGGCCAGCTTTTAAAGCAGATCTAAGAAGAAAAAGCCTGCATTAGATAAGTTAGACTCGGGTGAATATTGGCGACTAGCTGGGGCGCTGAAATAATTTGAATGGCGAACTTGGGCTGATAACAATCAGACATATCGTGGGGTTGGCTTTTTATATCTACAACTGTGACGTCATCAAATCTTGTGTTCCAGATTTCGACTGAAATCAGTTGACCCACAGATGTCGCCGATCAAACTCGGATTAATTTGTACACGTGAAAAAATGGCAGGGTTAATCAGCTTAAGTCCAGGGAGAACTTATATGGCTCAAACTGTGATGAGACGTCAATATTATCTGGCTTTAATAGAACCCAACGTTGTTTAGGACCAATAGTTTTCAAGATTCAGTATTGTTCAGGTGATTTGAAGTCTTTTTGCACGAGACGACTGCATTGGATCTTTAATTGGAGACAAGTATTTTTTATTTTAACTCAAATGGATCTTGTCGATATTTATTAAAGTCGTATACGGCTCAGTACACAAACACAATCTCGGTTTATGCAAAGCAATAAATCGTCCATGCAATATGTTCCATACAATCGGATTCTACGAAGTGAAACTTGACATATAAATTGTTGATTTCACAACTGTTTCGTGACTGAAAGCATGAACAGTGTTATTAATCATATAATGTTACGACATGTCTTGAGACCATCTGCCTTCAGACCATAATTCTTAAGCAGAATACTCAGACAGGTTCCAATGTAACTGCGTTTCAATTTAGCAACAGTATAGTAGCTGTTTGTTTACCGAGTAAATTTTGCAAGAACTGATTTTTAACATTCTTGCGCACGGGATGCTATGCAATTAGGAAATGGCGGTATTTTGTTCTTTTAAAAAAGTGGATTACTTGCTTCTATGTCTTACTAGAAGAAGCATGATGGATGTATGCACATGTATATTTAGATCATTTGCCAAGTATTTCATTTCATACAATAGATAGTTCCCGAATGACGTCAGCAGTCGCCATATTTGTGGTCACCTGACAGATTTACCGTTGACCTTAAACGGTGTTTTTAAAAGTTGAAATAAATTCATTGAATCTCAAGATACTTTTACGAAAATTACATACATAAACAGAACGCAAATCAAGCTTTCTGTTAGTATATATTTGTGATTTATAATTTGACTTTGCTTCAGTGTGCCTTGTTAAAAATGGTAAATTTTGGTGATCGCATATGGGACAAACTGCCAGGTTCCGCATCGTCCAGGTAAAACGGGCAAAATATCGTTTGCTTGTGACCTTATCTGGAAGCGTCTATATAGTATCATATTAGTATCCTATTTTCTTGTGTTTTGTCTTGATCGTTTTTAAAACGTCCGTATTTTGTATTTTCTACATTCACCCAGTTGGTTTTTGTCTTTACCATTAATTGTTAAGAGACGGACGTGTCATGAAAACTGTTTTTGGACTCGGATGAAATTACTTTTCTACAGAAAGTGACATGCCCTTGAACTTGCTCCTCTACGACAAGGAATCCTGTGCACATTGGTTACATTTCTGTTCCGATAAGACCGTTCTTATGCTAATCGAAATTTATACACATGCTACCTTTAAGGAACAAAAAATTCCAACAGTGGCTATTATATGCTCATTTTTTTCTCCTTTGACGTTACGTTGTCCGAATCGTGAAGTATTTTTCTATACTACATGGCTTCTCCACACTGCACGGCACGTGTTTAAAATAGTATCGGGTATTAGGAACTACTTTGTAAATTAACCATGTGCTCTCGTGTATTAAACACTTTAGCTTTGGGTTGATTAGATTTGTTTGTGAATGAAGTAAGCAAGCTGTTTTGTCCATTTGAAAGTCAACATGGTTAAGTTAACGATGTGGACGAGTTCACCGAGTCACATACGAAACTTACAAACAAGCCAACGAATGAAAATGATATTCGCATGTAAGCAAGAAACGTGAGAGACGCAGTAATTGAAGATAACATTCCGATCATTTAAACATTTATTTATGAAAAATATTCGTAACTTTTTGAAAAAAGGATGGTTAAAACTATCAACACTCCTATATAGGGTTTATACCAATAGCATAGAAAAGCATATTGATGCTAAGGGTAATCGCATATCTATCATAGCCGTAACATTTTGCAAGTAAGTCAAATCATTAAATTCGAGAAAAATGCAACTGAATGTTTTGGTAGAACTATGTTTACTCGGATTTACTCGGATTATGTTGCAATTAACTTCAAGATAACATATAAACAACCACGACAATGGATCCTGCAAAAGGTATGAAGGCCTGTATACGTAATATACGACATTTTATGATGAAGACAGTAACACAGTTCTCTGTGTAGTTTGGTAATAATAATAATAATAATATTAATAATAATAATAACAACAATTATAATGACATAATGTTAGTCCCAAAGAGTATGATGTTCCCCGAAATCAAGAGCTTGGAATATTCATTTTCTCTGCTCACATGTCTTACTGTACATTCTAAACGATCTGTTGTACTATAATTGGTAATTCGGTTTTCCAACGGTTATTAATTAATGGATTTTGAGTTAAAATCTCTTAACCACCTTCTTGGTAGCCTTATAATGGGTTTCAGGCAAAGTATACGAAATCTTAAAATTTGATCTAATATTTTGCCATTATGTGCCACTAGCTACAATAAACTGCTTGTATTCTGGTTTGCAAATGACGACACTGTATAACCATAAAATTAATTTATCCAGTGTCCAAAATGTCATACACAAAGGAATATAAATAACTAGTAAGGGTTATTGGTAATACGAATTGGCTTAAGGAGTGGATGGGTGTGGTATAATCAGATATCACGAGTTCAAAGTTATATAATATTAACTTAAAACTGTCACTTAAGTGTTCAGGTGCAATCTGTTTTGCAGAAAATTTATTTATGTAAGCTAAAATAGGCAATATGATATTGTATTTTACGCGTAATATATCAGGGCATTACGATAGTATTGAGCTATTGCATTGCAACTTTCTTGTTCTGTGAAGACTATTCAAGAAGGAATGAGCATTACATTTTTCATATACATAAGACCTTGCGTAAACATCACGATGCCAAGCAATGGGGGCTGCTATATTGGTCTTCTTCTTGCCAACCCGTTCCTTGACTTTCAGTCATATTACACACATTTAACCCGATGGCTATCAAACTCTCCATATTGAAGGTACAGTTATGGTCGCTAACGGTAATAACAATGAGAATTGCAAACCGTTTCTGAAATTCATAATATACATTTGATTGTATACAATTTACTTTCCGTTTATCACAACTTTCACGACATGTACTTCTGTAAGTATCAATCCGCCAAAGTTTATATCTTCGGGTATCATCAGTCTTTTGTTCTTAATACCCGTGTTATGATAAGAGAAAATATGCAGTTAACTAGTTATCTTAAATGGACCTTTTATGCATGAATAAATGGCATATATATATATATATATATATATATATATATATATATATATATATATATATATATATATATATATATATATATAATTTGATTGAAGGAATGAGAATTATTTTAGTTGTGTTTCTGCTAGTGTGTGAGAAAGCACTTCGCGCAAAACAAGATTATCAATAAAATTATGAGACAAATTTAAGCAAAGTTACAAACTGGTCAGATAAGATATATCAGCAGTTGCATGGTTTACAATATGGTATTTCGTTCAGTTCTGGTGGCTGTCACGATTGTCACTAATCATTAAGGTTAAACGAAGTATAGCGCAGCATTTGTTAAGAACAGTGAATATGAGATATATTTATGCATATATCCATGTGCTTTTCTTTATTGGATTCTACGGTGTGTCGAACGGACCACGTATAGGAAAATAGTTTTATACATATATGTATAATTATGTATGTATATATTTGTGGTGATTTAGTGACATTTTTATGATTTTGTGACAACTAGCTATTGGTATTTTTTGTACGGCATTTGAACACGACTGGATAAATGAGTTTTTATCGTTGTACAGTGTAATCATTTGCAGAGACATGGGTGCTTTAGAAACCAGGATACAATGAGACAATTTCATGTGGCTGGTAGCCTCTGCATCATGGTAGTTGTCTCTGGCTGACCAAAATCTAGGCCAATTTAAGTACATGTACATATTGCATATACACAACTATACAGCCATGAGCTACTAGGATAATAAATATCAAGAGTGAATTGTTTCGGGAAACGTGTTGGTTGACAATGGGATATAGATCAAACGTGGACTACCATTATATATATATATATATATATATATATATATATATATATATATACTATATATATATATATATATATATATATATATATATATATATATATATATATATATGGTGTGTCCATTATAGCGATGTGAATCATAACCTAACCTGAGCCAAACAGCCTCAAAGGTAACGATATAGATAGTTCTCCTTAAGGTGCGAGCATTGTCCATGAGAAACTGGATCACAAGGTGGAACTCCAGCCAATATCCGAATACGATGGAATTTCCTCTTCACATGGAAAAGACAAACAAGGACATCATAGTTCATATCATTAATATGATATGCACACCTTGACGGAAAATGTCATTCTTAGATGCTCTAAAACGCAGAATGAATAGACGTTTATCCATATGAAATATCATGTCCGACATGCACAGATTGTTTGTTGCAGAATTATTGGCTCCACGAATAGCAAATTATCCACACCGCAAAAAAAAAAAAAGCATAAGAAGCCAGCACACAAGTAGTTTGTAGTTAGAGTTCTTACGCTTGCGTAAGTACATTTATGGGTGGTGTAATGAAGTTGGGACTAATTTTTACCTGACTCTGTTATGATAATGAGCTGAGCTCGATAGGGCCAACTGAACTGCCCCGTAGCGGTCACATGGGTTTCATTGGCCCATCAGTGTCGGGGCTTGCAACTGCGCACAGATAAGTGAATTGTAAGTAGCGTCACTTTCAACTGAACGGCAGAGGAGCAGAGACGCAATCCTTGTTTTGAAAAAATAATTTTGTGGAATTTAAGTCCCACCTCCACCCCTACACAGCCTCCTTTAAATTTAAATGATAATTAAAGGTGTTTATGTCTTTGTGTGCATATGGATAACAATATTACATAGAGATATATTGCTCTGTAATGCATGATGCTAGGGTGATATTGTAATGTATCGAATTTCATGAACAATGCTGAATTTTGTTACTGTCGATCAATGTCATCTCCTGGCTGTATAGTCAATCGCACTTTATCATTGCGTATTTCATTATTGATCCTTCAGTGTGATATTTATATTGTGCTCATGAATGGTTTTACTATGTCTATAATTACATGTATTTCTATCTTTGTGTGCATATCATGAACAATGCTGAATTTTGTTACTGTTGATTAATATAATCTCCTGGCTGAATAGTCAATCATTCTTCATCTTATGCATTTCATTATTGTTCTTTCATAGTAGTAGTTATATTGTGGTCAGGCATAGTTTCACTATGTCTTGGCGGTCGGAGCCCAAATTTTCAAGCACTTGAGC
>JAECUM010002079.1:0-46556 GCA_016617855.1 Megalonaias nervosa
ATCTAACAAGATATGTCTCTGTGTTTAGTTTAAGACAGATTTCAAACACAGAACTCAACTTGTCAATAGCAATGACAGTTTGTTTAGCTAATACATCATGTCAATCAAAACCTTAAAAATGTTGTGCTTAAATTCTTCTGGTTGCATCATCGTCAACACATTTATATTCAACGCCGTAACATTTGATACCGTTGTTTTAAAGGGCTAGTGGCCTCAAAAAAGAACAAAATGTCTCAGGTCATTTTCCTATTGGCGTTGCCAATGTGCCGCATCTGAAAATCGAAGAATCTCAAACTCTGTTATTCGGCGCAAAATCTGTGCTTTATCTGAATTATTTCGAAGCTTTCGAGTCTTCAGGAACATAAATTTATCGCATTAGGAATAAACTTTGAACAACATTTCAAATATTACTTACATGTGCGCCATTTTCTATTTCCGACCGCAGTTAATATATGCCCATTTTGTTGAATATATCGAAAGAACGTCGTACTTAATTAGATTCTGATAATGTCTTGCCTTGTTGAAAACACCATTTACTCGTTATCGAGCAGACGCATCACTGCGCAGAGTATTGTCTGATACTTTCGATATAAACTCTTCATTTGATACATGTAAACAAGAAAAACAATTGTAAGAATAATGGATCATTTTAAAAGAATTTTAAGGTCGTTTCCTTAGCTGCTTTTCACAATATAGTTCTTGAATGGTGTGGATTGTTTTCAATTATGTGTTGAAGAAAAGGCTCAGCTTTTGATTTGAGATTTTAAATCACCGTTGTAAAGTGAAATATTACATTACTGAGTTTTCTTATTGCTGTGCGTGAATTATTGGCCACGGGCGTTGTAAAGCTCTAGTCTAGTTCTATTCTAGTCAGTTCAGCCTATAATTTGTGCAGATGAATCATTACTCTTGTTATTGTCACCTACAGTTTCTTTCTGTATTTGCATGGAACTGTGATTCACATCTATTATGGGTTGTTTATGCTATGTAATTGAAACGGGTGCCGCCATGTTCGGACAAAGATTATCTGTGTCAAGATATTAGGTCACGGCCTGGAAACCTTTGCTATAATAAATATACAACATCAAAAAAAGAAGCTATTAAACGTAGTGGAGTGTATTCAAATATGATTTGGCAAGATTTTTAGTTAAAGTCTGTTTTGAATCATATTACTGGATAAGGATCATTTTCCCACTACCTGTACCATAAAGGAAAGCCGGATCCGATAGATTTAATTGGTTTGCTTTTTTTGAGGTGGAGGAACGTTAATTAACAGAAAACGAAAACCATCTTTTTTATAACCTTTGGAGATCTCTTTGTTTTCTGGGGTTTAAAATGCTGTTAAGTTAGTCGGTTGGCCTCTTGGTGGCAGTGATAGTGTTTGCATTCAGTTTTCCACATAAAAATGAAATGTGAGGAGTTAAAACGGGGATAAACGGGAATTAATATCAGACAATAGTTTTCATTAAGGGATACATCGGGGACAAAAGGGAATTAATATTAGATCATAGGTTTACATTAAGCGAACAAACATGAAATGCTGTGTTAAAGGTTTAACATGGGAATGGTATTATGGAGACACAAGTGTTATCGGGATAAAGTTTATAGGGATGAAAGTGTTTATGGAGATAAAAGTTTATTGGGACAAATAGTCGAACGTTTAAGGGGACAATGGAAAATGCAGTGTTAACATTGTTATGTACGATCCAACACACCATATTTTCTATCCAGCAACTGTTTTTGATTGCATTCAAAACAGACACCACTACCATACAACGAACAGGAAGTGTTTATACAAACACCGTATACTTACACCTCTTATTTATAGTGTTCTGGGTGGTCCTGAAAAGACCCGTTTATTTCTGCCACCACTCTCCCTTCGTGAGTAATACAGTTTCCGTGCCCGGCATCACAGATCGCACCTTGACTTGGCGGAGGCAACGAGCCTAAAACTCGACCTGGTGAACTTCTTCCCTCAGTTTTCTTTCTTTTCTCCTTCTCTTCCGGCATTGAATCTTCAAGGCCCAACCGGCACAGTTTTGTTTCCTGGATCCTCATCCAATTCTTGTTGACGCGCTGGAATTGCTTTTTGTTCTCTTCTGGCATTACATTTGTTTCCCCTCTTGCTCTTTGACCCTTACCTTCCTTCATCCAAACCGTCTTCATTTTGACTACTTAAACATCTATCATCTCTATGACGAAAGTTTTAACAGTTCTCTAAGTTGCAACTGTAAATTTTAAGTTCACATTATTTCCTCGTTCACTTCTAGCAGTACGGAATTTTAAAACAAAGAGGAGTACCTTTGTTAACCAAATAGCAACATGGCTTTTGCACTAAAATGCATGCGTTGTTGATTTTGCATCATCTCTTCCTTCTCTACGCTGATCGATATTTCAGGTTATAATCACTGAAACTCAAAAGTTGCATTAAAATACACCTCATCGAATACGGTTTCTTGCCAACTATTCCATCAGTTATATTGTTGCATATCTCGGCCTCTGATAAGGAATTCTTAATTATGACGTCAGTTGTTACCAACGTGAATTTGTAAAGAATGAATTCTGTGATAGACAGGACAGAATCTAACGTGTGGTGACAACTATCTCTTACCATAAGAAAAATCTCGTAATTTAGTCTTTAATAAATCAAGCACATTGTATCTTAATGTAGTTGTCTTGTCAATCCAAATAAATTTCTTTCTGAACGAACAAACAAGAAGATATAAATTATCGTACGCATCGATGGGGCACAAATTCACCAATATTTTTCATTTTCTTTTAAAGTCAGATAGATCGTAGTGGTGTAGAATCATCTATGGCGACGTGAGTCCTGCTTACATTTTGTTCTGTGGTCATTTAGTCCTTTAAGGGGTACAATATATTCGATAGCATAAAGAAATCATATTTCCTCTGTAATAAATGCCAACACTGACGATAAGACAAATCAACTGTTTGTTTCAGTTTTAGTAGGCAAGACAACCTCGCGAAATGCATTGTAATCAACTTTGCCAGGGCACCTGGATTTGCACATACTTTTTCTCCTTCTTTCCAACCAAAATGAACGTATTTGTTTTATGATTAGGTACTTTACATTAATGCATTTTCGATCATTTCAACACATGTAATGAAGCACGTACGTTGCTGGAGAATCGTAGGTGAAGTGTTGTGCACTTGTGAATGATTGCACAATGTATTATATGAACCATATGTTAATGCTAACGAACGCGTTTCTTTATGAAGATAAATTTACAAGTAATATCATATAAGCTGACAATTTTGAACAGTTTTAAGAACAAGAAAACTTTACCAGTAAAGTGTGTCGGCTTATTTTTTTTTTTCAATCTGTCAAAGTTAAAACTAGAAAATGGGAATAAAGTAGACAGTAAGTACCCTGACGTGACAAATATTTTAGTCATTGAAAACTGGCCTGAAATAAATATCTATTCTTGAGTTTGCTGACCATTTTCAAATGTCGATGTATCTGTTCCAGGTTTAATGAATGTGACAAAAGTGCACCGGGCTTGGGTTATAAATTAGGTCGATACTTGTATATCGCGTTTGTAAAATTATACTTGACTTTATCTAACCAATTCCATGTTTATCATACCAAGGGGAAGGAAGATCAGGTTGAAAAGCATAATTAAAGTTAAGCTGTCAACTTTCAAGGAAAAAAGTAGTGAGGTAATTGATGTGGGAGTGAATTTTGGAAGGCTAGTTGACTGAAACATTTCAGAAATATTTCATTTATATTGCACTTCATTACCGTGTCTACACTTTGCCTCGTGGCAATTTTATACGTCAGCGCTTTTTCAAGACTGTTACGCATGGCTGTCTAAATACTATAGACCTTATATTAGACTACGCAATAAGGTATTCATATATATAAAGAATACAAATCATATGGCGAATAACAGTCCTTTCAAGTGCACTGGATCCAGCAAGGGATCAATTGTGTCAGGGATTGATTAAGATAAATGCCATTATGGCTCATCGATTTCTACGTTAATACAAATGTTTCCCAGTATCCGCAACAAGTTGATATAAACTAGTTGAAACATCATACATTTAAAGGTTTAATTCCTGTAGAAACAGCCATGTAAAGTTTTGCAAACACTACGGTTTTTTCTGTTTTATTTGTTTGTCTTGTCTATGTTTTGTATATGCCTTTGAAAACGACTCATTAAGAGTCGAAAACAGAAAACACTCAGGCTTGTTAGATACTAGTTTTGCACTGTTTGTTGTCAGTTTATTGCATATATATATATATATATATATTTCAGATATTGTGTACACATATCGTTTATTCATAAATAACATCCAGTCAAAATGAATAATGTGACGTGTGGATAGAATTTTCTATTGTATTAAGATTTATTTTTCCGTTCTTCACATATCGCGTTTATTCTTGGCCTTTGCCAGATTCTGTACGGTTTGAGAAAAACTACTTTGCGGCATAATGCACTTCAGAAAATCCAGGCTTATGAGTGATCGCTTGTAAGATGCTTGAATATTTAACTTCTGTTCAAACAAACTATACTTTAAATAGGTATAGATGTAGACAATCCAAAGTCACTTCATTTAAATAGGTTGATTTGCATTTCCTTGCGATACTGCTGTTAAAAATTTCAATACGATATAATGTTTAAGAAAAAATATAGACCAACCAATAAAAGCTGACCAGGACTTAATAAGTCATCAAACTTTCTTAAGTTGGTGATAAAAACTCTTCATACCTATATGCAGAGAAAAGTGTATGTCATTAGCTGATATGATACAGCTCTTGACATCATATATGTTGTCTGCAACATAAATTCTGCTCGGGCCGATTTACGGTAGGTCATAAATCGCAAACGGTTTCATATACCTACGTTAGTTTGATTGTCGTTCACAGAACTGTTATTGCAACAAGTAAATTTTTAAATTTTTATTTTTTATTATTTAGGACGAAAGAGAAGTCGCAAACGCATGAATTTCCATCTGTCCCTGAGTTGACGATGCACTTAGGCAACAAGTGACGTCATATCTGTTATGTAATAATATAATGATAACGTCATTTGCAGCTGCACAATAAATGCTGAGTTTGCAAAAGCTAGCATCCTTAACTCGTGCGTTTTAGGTGATACACGTATAAGATTTTGTTCCCTTCAAAAAACATAAATAATGCGGACAAATATGTTTTGCATTTCTTAGAAACATATTTCTTCTGAATTTCCTTCTGAAAAACTGACCTACATGAATATAATTCCTTTCTAACGCAAGCAAGGTTTCTCTATCAGAAGAAAATCATTTTTGAATTATATAGGAGACATGCCTATATCTTAAATAATATGTAACTATATTGCTATGAATATTGAAGAGGTGTTACCAGTGATGATCTCCTAAGTTCATTTTCAGACATTTATTAATGTCATAAAATGGTCCTTAAGTGTACAATCCGCTACGATGCATCATTGTGTCTAAAGAATCTGCGCCATATTGACAGTCACGAATGTGTTGAACGCCGCGTACCGCGTACTCCTTGTTCCTACGTCTATGTTATTTTATTAGGCTGTTTTAAAAGGTACTGTGTATAAACAGTATTTACAGTAATCATTCATTATTACCTTGTTCCTGACTTGCCGAAAACGCATGATGTTACTGAGTGCCAACAGTAACCGCTCTTGCAATCGTTCGTATTTGTTGGTATCATATTTTAGAGCAAATGTACAATTTATTAGTGCTCATAGCTTTCATCTTTTTACGTATCGCATCTGACCCACGACCTGGTTGTACCCGTTTACATTTGCATCATACGGTTACATTTAAAAATTTATATCCGGTCTACTGCCAGGAAAAAGTTCCGCATGCCTGTTCTATACCGATATGTCCAATTATTGCCTCCTTATCTTCAATTAGTCTATTATGGGGAAAAGGAAATAGCTGAAAATGGAAATGTGAATTGTTAAATAAAGAAGGATAAAGGAGAAAACTAATATATTTTTGGGACACCCTATATAATACGATCCCACGCCATTTTTGCGACACCTATACTAAGATTCTATAAAATGTTCTGTTTAAATAGATTACGTATAAGCACGTGATGTCAGAAAGGCACCATTGTAGCCGGTGATAAAAGAAATAAGGTAACGACACCCTGCATTGAAATCAATAAGCCATTATTAAAGATTAACAGCATCTAGACTCTCTTCAATTTTGTCAGTGCATTCGGCAACCCTTTAATATTAATAGCTAATATTTTATGTAAAAGGCACTGATTAAGGGAGCGAGACGAGCTGCTGAGGGAAACAATTACGACCACATCTTATCAGATACGTTGATACGTTTTGCAACAACAGTAACACTTCAATGGTGAAAATGAAATACTTTTTTAATTTGACAGAGAATGGCTGCAAGCAAACACTAAAACTGAGTGTACTTCCTGATCAACACCAGCGCGTTATTCGATCTGATGAGAGCATTTTACTTTAGAAAAATAATCATTTGACAAATTGCATGTTGATGGGAATAAATGTCGACAACAGCATTTCGTCAATAATTGTTTATTTATATGTTATTCTGACCGCTCCGGTGGCCTAAGTGGTTAGAGCATCTGCCTCAGATGCTGGAGGTCGTGGGTTCGAATCCCGGCCGAGTTATACCAAAGACTTATAAATATGGAACTAGCTTTCGCTTGGCTCTCAGCATTTAGAGGTTAGTGTTAGGACTGGTAGACCTGGTGTCAGGATAAAGTGACTTGGTGGGACATGATGCTTCATGAATGCGGCATGATGTCCCAGTGTTAGACATCACTATAAACTGCCACACTGCAGTCATCGTAGCGATATGACAGAAAAGTTGTTAAAGTTACGTTTAAAATTGAAATCACACACACGCACAAACACACGCACGTGTTATTATTGGAATAGAGATGGTTCCACATGTTGAATTAAATAGGGGCAAAGTCAATGAAAGTTTATATGCCCAGACTAAATTGACACTTGTACAAACTATACTTCTATCATCCGATATGTAATATTCAAAACATGGTTTAGTAGTTCCGGCAAAAACAAAAGTGGGTCATTTTTTAGGAATCTTTAAATAGAAATAGTTTAGCGCGGGCGTTTGAATGCAAGGCTGGAATTCATTTGCAGTGCTTTTTTATATGCTTTCATAAGATATTATCGCGACTTCCTGGAGTCTGAGGAAAATGATGTGTAAGACAGCTAATCGAATCTTCTTGTTATCAGTGCATAAAAAACAAAGACACGATGTCGTCACAGGTAATAATTTGCAGGAGCAGTTTGACCATGAACGTTTGTTTGTTTGTTTCTAGCTTGTTTGGGGTTTAATGTCTTGTTTTCTTATTTTGTTTTGTTTCTTTGTGTTTTGTTTTGTTTTTGGGGTTTGTTTTGTTTGGGGGGGGGGTTGGGGGGGAGAGCAGCTGTAATAAGGAAATAAAAGAAATGGTAAAAATGGATCAGACAAACCATTTTGTTGACGACAATATAAGCGCACCATCAAACGCTCTAAAGAAAACAGGCGAGTTTATAAATTTGTGTCTTCAATTTTGCGTTGCCTCTTGACATTATCCAATTCCTTGATATAGCTAGGCGATGAAAGATTGAACACAAACTCAATTGCCCTGTATTAGAAAGAAGAGCAAAAATACCTTTGCACTTTGTCAGGGCCAAGATATATATATATATATATATATATATATATATATATATATATATATATATACGCACACACAGACCATATGCTAGATTTAGGCAGTATTTTCAAATTGGATTTGACCTCTGCTTCAAATGAGCTATCTAGTTATGGGTGTCGTGCCTGCACGCAGGAACTCGATTCTTAATGCCTTTTAATACGTTTTTTCTACTGCACGCATTCTCTTGCTAACTCGCTTCACATTTTCTCTCAGCATAAGTTGCCCATTAGGCGTGAGATCTATTTATCCTTATGAATGTATGTGTCTTTTCTTTCCGACGCTGTCTCCTTGAAATTTCGTCCACTTGAAGACAAAATGAACCACAAGTAATTATTCCATCTTGACACGCTGCAGTGTAGGAAGCCTTATGGTCTCGAAAATAGAGATAAAAGAAAATGAATAGCCATAAACATTCATCCTTTGACGAGAACCTTTTACATTATAAAGTTAGAGTCAAGTGTCAGGCCACAATTACTATATTTTATGGGTTGTATCAGTTGAAATATTTCATGGCTTCTATACTAATCAGCCAAAAAAATCCTGGATTTTGTTTTAACAATATTCTGCCAAATACCTTTAAATCTGCATCCTAGTTTTTAATACTTATATATGTGATAATAAAGTTTCTTTAGATAGCAAAAACGACAAATGCTCCCACATGATACCTGCTTTATTCATAAGCAACCAAACATCCTGCAATTCCCTAACCGAGCGACTAATCCCGCACATATCAAGTCGTGAGATGTAGTTTCACACATGAAACAATTTTAGTGCAAGAAGAAAGCAACACATCAGTAGCCTCGCTATCGCAGTGATTCAAGAAATCCAAATTTTATTACACGGCATAAACTTTGGTAATTGTTTGCAGTTCGACTATAATACCTCGGCAGTTTGACACCTTCCTTGCATCTTAAACAGATCACATGCGGTGACCTGCATGCATTTATATTGCCTGATGTTGACTCTGTAATATAATGCAAAGAAGAGACATCAACACCGTTCTAAATAATTTTCTAATATCCTAGCCCTAATAAATATTCATCTTACAGAAACCACAAGTATCCGCTCCTAGACAACGTCTCGTCAGTCAGGAATACGTACTCAAGTTAATTTTTAATTTTTGTTATATAAAAAAGACATTGAGTATATTGCATCCACTTCATTATTCAAATAAACTAGTCACTAGCAGACATAATTGATGGCATGTTTTGCAAATGCAGGAAAAAAGATGAGATCAACTTAGAAATTTGATGATAAGTTTGGTTGATCTTCACAATCTATTCACAAAATAATAATATAAATCAGTAACGAAAATTTGATTTTGAAATCTGACACGTCCTGAAAAAAACAGATCTTAATGATCACTGTGAAAATATACCTATCTGCGACTTGATTCTCTGTGAGAAACAAATTCACAAGAAGAATGAATTAAAAACAGGGTAACTAAACACAGATTAACACAGTATAGATTTTTGGTACAAATGTAATTAATATACATCGATATGTATGTCTTTATTTAAATATTACAATTACTTATCCATACCATAATAAAACTGATTCAAGTGTCATATGTTTTATCAAAGTCTGTGAAAGATATTTACTTTCCTATCCTTTCTGAAGTATGTGATTCGCAACATTACAATGTCTTTCTGATTATTATTGTGCATAAACAAAGGACTAACTAAAAATAGAGAATTTAAACAAAAATTCTTGAAGGTAACGTTTGCTCGATTTGTGCAACTGATATCGTCTACGAAAGCAAACAACAGCGCAATTTGGGATGGAAATATTGCATCGATTGGGTGAATAATGACAAATGAATGCGCTAAAATGCTTGAGGGATTGTTGCTTTTCCTCAAATTAAAATATTTTCTCATTACTGTTAATTATTATCAGATCGATTTAAACATGTTGAAGGAAACAGCCCGGAAAATTCAAAAGCCTATTTTGAAAATTTTGACAAACCTTCCTCTTGTTTCTTTTTCTGAATATTAATTTCGCTATGAATCTTTCTCGTTAAATCTGAAAATTGATGGAATTTGTGGTGAAACCAATCCGCATTGCAAATATGAAGATCATTTTCTCTGAGTCACTTATTTTCTAGAGGAACAAATTATTTCGAGTCTATAAAAAAGTACACTACATGTTAACGCCGGAATGGGTTCTAATCGCCGGAATGGGTTCCAATCACCGGAATGGATTCCTATCAGCGGAATGGCTACTAATCAATGGAGTGGGTTCTAATCACCGGAATGGGTTCTAATTATTTCACTGTTGCATCTCTCTTAAGACTAAAACCAATATAAAACTGTTACGTTACTCGTAATGCATCCAATGACATTGCCAAATAGCTTGAGGGCTGGAAGCATTCGGAACATCTTCGTCTCTTTCTGCAGTGAGTTCCAAAACTCCTTGAAAGAGATTCAGAGGTAATTCTAGTGATACCTCACATATTAGCAAGCTTTTGCTGGACAAAGATCCGGCTAGATGTGCCATGAACAGTGCACTATAACATGGCAGGTCTTGAAAATAATGTTAACGAAATACCTGCAAATTTAATTTGTAATGCCATTCCTACAACTTCATAATGAAATAAAATGAAGAAATCATTCCATTTCAATTGTCAGCAACTATTGCTTGCTGTTTGTGTTATTGATAACACATCGTGTTTTCGTCGTGTCGTTGTGAAGTGCTATGTATATGTAATTAAATTGTTTGTTTGTTAGTTTTAAATATTTTTAAGTTTTATTTTATTCCATTACATGTTATTGTACTGATAATTTTGTCTACTGGATTTGAATTTATTTTAGAAATTCAATTCAGTTCTGTTTGACCTGATAAACAGCCAATAGTTTGAAACATTGTATCTAACTGCTGACCTCGATTCAGAAATCAGACATAGTTTGGAGTAAACAACTTTTTTTATTCATTCTAAGAGTAAGATTCATTTAGTGAAATCAAGGCCATACCAGGAGTACGTGACAAATAACATTTGTTTATTGTTACAAACTTTTGGTTTTCCCAGTGGGATGAAATTTTGACCCCCCATCCGGGAATCTGTTTTGCGTTTTAGTTGGGCTTATAATTCATGCTATCATAAGAACCAGTTCAGCTGTGCTTTAAACCTTTGAAGCTCAAAGGTGTTTTGTTGTGACCAGTTTGAGTTGAATCTTTTTATTTTTCGGAATTAGTAATTCATTTCTCATGAAAACATACATATAAGTGCTCCTTACAGAATTATTGGACAAAGACATTTATTGAACATTATTCGGAATTCCAAACTGGAATATTATTCTTTCTGATTCAGCAAAGAACTGTTGACACATCAGGACAAAACAGACCATCGATGACGTCATCGCCTTCCATCTTGAATTACATTGGGATTCGAACTGTGATTCACTTAGAACCTTTTATTGATAGGACTTATATTTTTAATTCTTGGATTAATTTTGGATTTGATTCGTAAACCGTAAGTCCTTTTTTTTATTTTTACCTTGTTTTTCAAGGGAAATAAATTATTTTGTTAAATTTTACAAAGCTTGTTGTCTTCACTCTTTTCTTGTTACTTTTGTACGAGCCTAGATACGTAACAGAAGTTATTATGACATTATAACATACAAGGCTTGAAGACAGTTGAAAATGGCCATTAGTGGGTGAGCTTTACAGATGTTGGGTACTTCTGAGAGAATGATAGGTGTCAAGTTAAGTTGTTTGCATATATAGCATGTGCAATGGAGAGAATGTTGTCATGCTTCTACGCTACTTTCATGTGTCGTGGCTGACATTTCTTTTCAACTGTGCGCGTGGAATTGCACAAGACCGAAGCACACAGCTAACCAAAATGGCTGCTCCCATGTGTTCGATAAATCAGCCTAAATCTGTCCAACTTAAGCAACAATAGCAGTTTTGTAAATAGAGAAAACTAATTTTTCCAGAGTAGGCAATACCAGCTTCAGAAAGTGCAATGAGTGAATTACAAACTATATTTATAACAAGTTATCGGCTTGTTCGTTTTACATTTACCTTTGAAGAGCAGGAAGGGAAAATGAACACGCGAGCTAGGTCCACATCTAAAGTAACTCCAACCTGTATACTCTATAACCCAAATTACACCCATCAATTATACACCAAAATAAAGTGACAGTGAGGAAACCATGGAAAATTATATTTCTTGGAAACACACACCTTATGCAAAATACGAAACTTGAGAGCACTACCATTACATCAAATGTTTTGGGGGGTTTTTTGTCTTGCATACGACGGGAAAGGCCGAATACGTTCCTACTTGCATGGGACGTGGGGGCCGGTATTCCACTCATTCAAAATTCAATCAAAAGTAAACAAACCTTTTAACAAATAAATGTTTTCACTAGGTGATAATGATGCCCGCAAGCCCTCATAACATTAATACTGAATTTTATGCACAGTAGTGACATTTTATTTCAATCAAATTAGAAAAATATAACTATATTGACATTGATATTCCCTTAATTTCAACTGAGCAATCTGTAATAAAGGGGATTTTTATGAATATTTCGCTCATACCTTCAAAATACTTGAAGAACATATTACAGAGTATATCCAATACAAAGTTCAATTTGTAAGGAGATCAAGTTCTTCTTTGACGAACATCAAGCATAATAGCTATAATTTGTCAGTGTTATCAATTTGTGCTTCGATCGATTGTATTTCTCACACTCTGATAATAGAGGTCAGATCATTCGAAATCTAATTTTCTCAGGCAACTGGTCGTGTGAACGGCAATAATTACAGGCCTGTCATTGCCTCCTCGCTGAATCACCGATTTAGTGTCACCCAAACAATAAAATAAAACCTATTTATTAGCCCCTCTAACTTCGATATCTGCGTAAGGAAATGATGGAAAATAATGATCACAGTTCATAATATTTGGATTTTTCCGCACATGGTAACACCATCCGTACTTACTTCTAAGTTGATTCCATCTGCAAAGAACATAAACCTTAATATGGCGTGGTATAAGGCGCCTGCAGATAAGTGTCTGTACTGTTCGTTCTACTGAAATACTACTAACAATGTATAGACCTAGATATACCAGCGCTTTATGTGACAGAAGATCTGGGTTTGCACAAGTTGTAGCTGGTCGCGTCTTATAAGCGAGTACATACGATATTATTGAAATAAAATGTTAGAAAAAGATTGTAATGCCAGAATGTTTCGCAATCTCAAAATCATTCACTCAAGGGTAATATAGACAATATAGGCCGAATTTATCATTCTTGGAAGTCGTGACATTTCAAAAGCATGTACCTGACTGTAAGTTATATTACATTGTACAAAACACACATAATATCTAAAGATTAATCCTGTATTTTGGTTGATATATATACTTATTAATATCTTCATTACAAATCAGGAATGTTTGCTGTTTATCCTGTTTTAGTTTTAATATTAGAAGGCTTTAGGGATTAGTTAAAAATTGTATGATTGAAATATCATCAAGTTATAATGTTTAAATATGGCCAAGTTATAATGTTTAAATATGGCCAAGTTTGAGTACTTCTCAACAAATTTACAGTCACCCTTTTCTAACTATTACTCTCACTGATAAAGAGCAGAAAAGATAATAAAATAATTAATTCATTTCAAAAATAATATCCAGAAAGATGCTTCGTCGTAGGTTCTGATAATGTTACACGTCGAAAATTTTACTGTTTACTTCACTAGTGTCCGATAACTTCCAATGTGTGTTTTCTTGCAATTTTCATTACTAACTGTGCTTTTTATTCAAATGATTGGATATGTGAACTTCAACTCAACATTATGTGCTTTACTGTCTTCATGTCTTGATTTTCGTAACCTAACTCTTACTAATGTATTCCCAACATGTTTGTTCTTGTGTACATTATCATGCACTTATTTTCTGCGACAATTTAGAAATATCGACCATAGTGAGGGAGTTGTTCTTGCGAGATATTAACTTGTCTTTTAGGAAGCTTTTGCCATTGTGTAAGATTGGTTGAATACAGCCAGTCAAAGACGGTGTAGTCTTCTGATTAAGATAAAAGACTTGCAAGCTTTGAATCTTCAGTCGAAAAACCTCAAAGACTTGCCTTATTTGAAACCTCAGTCGAAAAACCTCAAAGACTTGCCTTATTTGAAACCTCAGTCGGAATGATCTTAAAGACTTGTATGATTTGAATCCTCAATTGGAAGTTCTCAGAGACTTGCATTATTTACATCCTCAGTTGGAAATGTCTCAAGGACTTGCATTATTTGAATCCTTATGCAGAAAGATCTCAAAGACTTGATTTATTTGAATCCAAAATCGGAAAAAATCTCAAAGACTTGCATTGTCTGAATCTGAACGACATGGGTAATTTGAATCCTCAATCGGAAGATCGCAAAGATTAGTATGTTTTGAATCCTGAATGGGAAGATCTACGAATTACAATGTAGTAAGAACAACTGTGATAAATCAATGTTAGATCGATTGCTTAAAACGAGATTATCAGACATCATAATAATTAGAGTAAATAATTTCCTTCTATCAGCTGTGAGGCATTTTATCTTATTTTAATGGATTATACGCGTGTTGGGGATTGGCGGCTTAAAAGTAAACGTTTTTTTTTTGGGGGGGGGTCAGTATGGTTCATTTCACGTTTTGTTATATTCTGTATGGCAATAGTAAATGGCAAAACTTTATGGAACTACCGGCGTGTTGAATGAAGAGCTTCACATTGCGAACTAAATGGCCCATCCATTTGCTTGTACATGGAAAAGAACCAGCCTTGAACTCTCCAACATTTCTCTGATTTACAGCATTAGCTCACACAATAATGCTGACATTCATTTTGATCTTATATTAGGTTGAATAGTATGCACATTTTCATTCGGGATTTTTTATTTCATCACATCCGATACGAGTTCTCAGTCTGAATGAGTCAAAACGCGATGTGTTTCACACATCTTTTGTTGGTAATTTTTTTATGACTTTCTGTGTAATATTCCAGGTGATTTTCATTATGTGAAAATGGCTGAAGACTGGATATTCATATCTTTATTCCTGTTTAAGGTCATCTCTTCATATCCATAAAATAAGTTATTCATAAATGATGGCGTTAATAAGACGATGACATTGTTTCTGCTTGTTTGGGTTTCTTCTTCTCTTTTTATATTTCTTATCTTTCTTACTCTTCTTTCGCCTTTAAACTCATATTAGGAAATTTTACTCAACTTCAGTTATATAAATCGCGTTTAAATAAATAAATAAATAAATAAATATATATATATATATATATATATATATATATAATTATAGTAGCAATAAATGTAATTATTTAAGTAATACATACATACATACATACATACATACATACATACATACATACATACATACGTACATACACACATACATATAGTTGGCTATCTCAAAACATGCTTGTCAATGTCCTGTTAACACCACAACAGATACTGGTGATTTAATTTCCCTTCGAACGTGCTGAAATTAATTCTTAATGTATGAAACCGTCTGCTCATCTATCAGCCGGCCTTACAATTATGTTGGCTTTTAAACGTCAATAAATCTTACGTAATGACTACATCGGATCTCTGTATCTTCATTTTAAACTCAAATGAATACAACACGTAAATATTGGGAAGATTTTGTTTCCTGTAGGATTCGTTCTTTTACGTTTCGTTTGACATGCTACCATTGCGAATGATCATAAAAAAGTTCACGAAAATCAACTTCTGAAGCCTAGGGATCGATTTTCATTTTCGAACCCCAGACTAATCATTGGATGACCCCAGTCGTCACTGATAAATACCGGGAAATAGTTTATTTCATTTCAATAGTTCCTGAAACGTCTCGCGTTGTTTTCCCTGCACTGCAGAAAGCAAAATCCCCATGCGTTGATTTTGTTGCAGTGACAACGAACCTCTTCCGAGACTCTTCCAATGCTTTTAAGAGATGCATATTAAATAACCCTTAGGAATTACTTACTTATGGAACTAGTAACTGAAAATGGTTAAAACTCCTTTTAAGTTCATTATATCTAGGTCACCTAAACAAAAATATCTGTTGAAGTGGTCCCGTTCTGCGTGCTTTGTTCGCCACTAAGTAAGAAGTACCTTATTGCGATTTGTTGTTACGAGTCGTTGTTATAATGGCTGTGCCACAAGTGGTTTAGTTCATTAGTAATTTTTATTTCCCTAATTATGACAGATTAATGCTCGCATTTGACATGAATAGTTGCCATACGATATGAGGTGTGATGCAAGGAGCATGTATCCTCCTTCAGTTCATATCAGCCTCCAACATTTACGTTTGAAATGGCACTTCTTTAATGCATTCAAGGCAATTACGATTTGAGCTAATAAATGTTTGAAGAGTTATTGCTCCATTTGCTTAAGTTCACTATATTCATTTGTTACATACTTGAAAATGCCAACTATATACATCAATGACTATCAGTTTCTGCGCATGAATGGAAAACATAGCACAAATTTAGGCGTTTTACTATTGCAAGATACGAAAGATGCTGGAACAACATTTACTGGCTGCTAAAGTCTCATATAGTACAGTGATAAACCGTCGCTAATTCGTGCATTTGCAAACTGAACCAAAGATATATGTTTGCGAGAAATAAGTGGTTGACAGAAAACTTTGGAATTTGGATGAAAGTTCATTATCAATCATCAGTGGATGCTAACCGATCGATATTCGATTAAAGTTCGATTTATTGGTCCACATTATGTCTTGCCAAAAATCATGGTTATTTGTCAGACAGCATGATATCTGAAACAGCATGGATAGAATAAAACTGAATCGGGAGTAAGAGTGATTAATTTGCCCTTATGAATTCTTCTGCCGAAATGCCGGTTAATTGACAGACAGCATGATGTCCGAAACAGTATTCAGAATTGTATCGGGGGCAGAACAAAAGATCACTGAAATTGTCACCTCTCCGTGCACTCTTTTTTGTATAAATATTTCTTAACGGCTATTCTCGTGTTTTGTTTTGTTTTGTTTGTTTTTGTTTGTTGTTTTTTTTTAATTAAACTGAACAACAGCTATTGAAGACGGTGTGTTTTATGATTAACATTGCATTAGCGTTAGAATAATGGAATGCTGTTTAAGTTCCTGACAACACACCGCAAAAGGTTTCCTTAATCAGGTGGGTTTTTTTCCAAAATAAAGTTTATTACCTTGAAAGCAGTTTAAATAATGAGTACTGTGTGTACTCGCTTATATGCCTAGACCAACCGCAAGCAATATAGATCCTGATTTGTCATCGCATAATGTGGTGGCAGATCAGGGTCTATGTTGTTTGTACTACTGATTGCTACAAACAAACTGCATAGACCCAGAACTGCCATCACATTATGAGATGGCAGATCTGTGTGAATTTTGCAGTTGGACTAGTTTTATAAGCGAGTATATACGGTATGATGAATATTTAAGTTGTATGAGTATCAGCCTACTCTTGATTGCATTTAAATACTCTTGATTGCATTTAAATACTCTTGATTGCATTTAAATACTCTTGATTGCATTTAAATACTCTTGATAGCATTTAAAGAGTAACGGTAGACAATGAAATCAGCCTTATTTCGGCTAGAATTGCAAAAACCAGTCGCAAGTAAGGTAGCTAGAGAATGATTTCAATCAACTATAGTTCATATGCCAACACAATTCCATAATTTGTCATTTTATTGTAAAAGTAAGAATATAATGCTGAATATAATTTCAAATTTAGGAATATCAAAAGAAAATGTTGTGCAAATGCCTATCTCATGTGCATGATGAAATTGCGACTTGGTATTAAATGCACTTGACAGGCCTTATAATAAATATTGCTTTAGAAATATATTGCTCTTGAAAACAGGAAAGACCGATAGATTAATTTGAGTCGATTGTGCGATACCGTAAGTGACAGTTGGTTAAATGTTGCGGATTTATGTTTATTTATAAATTTACTTTAACCCTGGTTGATGCAAATAGTTTAGCCTCCAAGAGTTGGCCATACATTTGCCGGCATTAACTCTGTGTATCGATAAATCAAGTTGAATGGCGGATACTAGTACTTTTTCTATACGCAGGAAGCCGCTGAAGCGTCACAAAGCACTATACATCATATGAACAATAAACACGTTTTGAAGTTTTATTTGAAAATTTAAACCAAAAGAAAATTGCCTATGAACATATGAAGCGCGGCTATTTATGAGGATCAAACATTTATAACAAACGCAGTAAAGTGTATATGTGTGGTGAATATAGCGGTTTAGTTATACAACTATAATGGATATTTATTTAGGACATTCGGCTTCTATGTTTTTGATTGGTTCCCCACTATTCTGCCTAACGCAATGAAAAGACTTAGACATATTTGACATAATGTTTATTAGCTATACAGTTAGCATTTAGATCTGATTGTTCCATACATTGGCAGTAAGCAAGTGCGTTACTAATAGGATAATGTAAATAGCAGACAATTGGCTCCAACTGAAATATGGAACAAGATCTACTCCAAGCATATTCTAGTCCTTACCGGTAATAAAGCAAGGATCAAAGATCAAAATGCCTCCTTTGTTCTAGTATGGTTATTATTTCCGTGTCTCATGCATGATGTTGGACCTTTTGTGTCCATAATTGTAGGACATTATTAAATTATACACAAACATTGTTTGCAAACGTAAAGTAGTGGCGCACATATAGTCAGCTTTAGAATGACATTTTACGTTTTATTTCGTTCTTATGCACACGTGCAGTATTATTGTATTATCTCCTCTTCAGTTTAGTCTATTTCTAAGTATCAAGTGCTTGTTATATACATGCATATATAATGCAAGGTAATTATAGACTGTTCATCAGCATTTACGCCAAGAACGAAGTATGTATGCAAGATATTCTTTTATTATGCCACTTTAGTCTTCTACTTCGTAAAACATTTTTTTTTCTTCCACGGCAGATTTTAGAGGAAATGCTTTCTCCACAAATATCTCAATGCTAGAAATATACCGTTTATAAGTCCAACTGCAAGCAATGTAGACCCTCATCTGTAGTTGCATTTTACTCCTTCAATTCAGGGTGTATGTTGTTTGTTCTAGTAATTACTCCTAGCAAACTACATAGACAGAGCTGCCGGCGCATTGTACGACGGCAAACTTCGGTCTGTGTAGTTTGCAGCTGGACTCGGCGTATAAGCGAGTATCGAACATAGTTGACAAGAATTTTTTTCACTAATCTTTTTACAGACCTTAATTTTATGGTATGTATTCTGGAAAAAAAATAAGGAAAAATAATATAATGTCTTTGGATCTAAATTGTAGAAATGGTTATTTGCCATGAGAATAATCAGTTCCAAATTCGTTAGAAGATATCAATTTACGATTAATTAGAGAAGAAAGGAAACCCTTGATGATTATGTTTGCATACAGTTTACTAACATCTGCTCTTAAGTCAACAAATTAATAATTCCGGTCTGAACTTCACCAATCGGGCTTAAGACTAGACTTATATTATATTTATAATCCAGCGACCTTATTGGTTGAAAAATTGGTCCGACTTAAAATTGACTAATCAAATGTTTTAAGCATAGACTAATTTATGTCGATGAAACTGAGTCCTAGAAATCATACTTTTGTTCGTTTCACATGATCTTGGTTGATGCACGGTGATATATTTTGTCATGTCAAGTAAGATAGGCTTCTGGTAGTCGTCTTTGGTTCAGTTTTAGTTCCGGTAGTCGTCTTTGGTTCAGTTTCATTTTCGCACAAATCTATTGGAATCTTAAAAGAGGATACAATTTAAATGCTTATTCTTTTATTTTGGGTATCCTGAATGGAAATAGATCAGCGCGCTGGAATATTCGATATTGAAAGATTTTTGGAAAGCTATAGCTCAGGAACGTGAAATACGTAAAGTACTGGATTAATAACTGGATTTATAAAAAGAAGACTCCTTCATGAGACTTTAAAGATAAGCATTGTGAAGATGACAATCGAATTGTGAATATGATAATTGAATTGTGAATATGATAATCGAATTGTGAAGATGATAATCGAATTGTGAATATGATAATCGAATTGTGAATATGATAATCGAATTGTGAAGATGATAATCGAATTGTAAATATGATAATCGAATTGTGAATATCATAATTGAATTGTGTCAGAAGATAGGTAAAAGGTATCCATTAAAAAAGCACGATCTTTTTGCATAAAAGTCATTTTTCAAATTGAAATGATAATTATCTTAAAAATCTCAAACTTCTTTTGATAATAGCAACAAAATATTTCGAATATGGATTTACAGCTCTTTGACGCAACTCTTTGAAAAAAAATCTCGTGTTTACAACGGCTGAAATAGAAACAACGGTTATTACTTGCGAATTCATCACATTCACTTTGTGGGCAAAATGAACTGTACCTGAGAACTCACAAGGTCTTACCTTGTAGGGAAAGTTAACAATCCCAGGCAATTATAAGATTGAAGCAAACATGGTTTAATTTATAAAAATAAAAAAAAATTCTGCCTTATAGCTATAAATGGCAATGGGTATACTGTAGCAGTAAAGATTGATTGAATAAATTGTACATCTTTACATTTCAGATGTCTCAGGAATCTTTGCTCATAATATACGCATTGAACACTCATATATGAATCTTTGCGAATATTAATACGCATTGAACAATCTTAAATACGTAACTCATTTTTCATATAATATGCATTGAACGCTCTTACATACACGAATCTTTGTTTATGTAATACGCATTGAACACTCTTACATACATAAATCTTTCTTCATGTAATACACATTGAACACTCTTACATATATAACTCTTTGTTCATGTAACACGCATTGAACACTCTTACACACATAAATCTTTGTTCATGTAATAAAAATAGAACACTTATACACATAAATCTTTGTTCATGTAAAACACATTGAACACTATTACACACATAAATCTTCGTTCGTATAATACACATTGAACACTAGTACATACATTAATCTTTGTTCCTGTAATACACATTAAAGACTAGTACATACATAACTCTTTGTTCATGTAATACACATTGAACACTCTAACATACATGAATCTTTGTTCATGTAATACGCTTTGCACACTCTTACATACACGAATTTTATTTGATGTAATACACATTGAACACTTACATAAATCTTTGTTCATGTGTCTTTGTTAATGTAATACGCTTTGAACATTGTTACATACATGCATATTTGTTCATATAATACGCACTGAACATTCTTACATAAATAAATCCTTATACATAACAAATATGCATTTAATACTCTTACATAAAAAAAAATTCTTCATATAACACTTGTACGACTCTCTTGTCATAAACCAAGTAAGAGAAAGAATCAAAACCAAACAGTTTTATAAAACATAACAAATAATTTAATTTTCAAAGTTATAAAATTAAAATGTAAGAGGAACTTACAGTTTTATGAGCTGAATCCAAAATAATCATAAAATGTTAGCAGCAGGGAGGGTGAACAGACCACTTTTTATAACAGTCCATTTTGAAAATGAAACTTCCTATAAAATTAAAACACAAGCGTCAATAGCGCTAAACCGAGACCACTAACCAGGTTGCACTAAACCGAGGCCTCTGCAGGGTTAGCGCCATTTGGTTATTTTTTCTCTAATTTTTATTCGTCCTCGTTTACCGACCCGGGACATTCAATGTTGGTCGTCACCATCCCTGCTGCTGTAGCGATGCGTCCAGGTGGCGTAATTAAATCATTATTATATCAATAACAATCAGCGATTCTACTCTAGCCATGGAATCTCGGACAGCTAAACTAGCTCGACAGCGACTTGAGGAAATTAATAAATATCTTCCCCTCTGTGATTCTGTCAAGCAGCGACTACAGCAGCGTCAGGAAGCACGAATGGAATTTGCAGAGGATACAGCAGAATTATTTAAACCAGTTACAAAGGCTACCGAAGGTCTTCTTCTCACGTTAGAGCAAATCGCTAAAGCAACTGGGAAAATAGCAGAAAGAACTAAACAAACAAAAGGATTCTACGAGAACTTCTAGCTAAAATAGCTGCTTCTCAGCCACAATTACAAGAAGGAATACAACAAGTACTTGAGGGTATTAACAAAGTTCACGAGGAGGTCGGCGATGTGAAGCATACTGTTGCATCAGAATCAATACCAAAACCAAAACCACCAGCCCGATTTACCGAAGAAGGTCGTAAACTACTTCGAGAGAACTATAGCGGTTGCCCCAACAGGATATTCAGATCGTGATAAATTATTAGATCCAAACGCCGCCAACGTTTCACTAAAAAATGGTTTCCTTTGGTATTTCGAAATTCCCGTGGTATATCTAGAATCCCTGATAAAAATAGGGATGTATTTAAAGATTTTGAGAAACAAGTCGAAAAAGTTAAAAAGCGCCATTACCTGGAGATATATTATCTCCCGAAAAATCACAGTTTAGATCACCTCGTGTTGAGGATGAAGAAACAACTGGAAGTGGTCTCGTCGCTCCTGGTACAGGTACCTGGGGAAGTGGTCTTATTATTCCAGGTCCCAATAACGTCCTTGCCGATGTTGATAGAGATGCTGATTGGCGGAAGACAAGCTGGTAATAATTCCCCAGAAATCATTAATGAAGCAGCTGCTATTTGTCAGAGATTATTCACAGGCGGTATCATGGACATTAATGTTTATTGGTCCTTCATCGATGAAATCGTAGGTGATTACCGCAGTGATTGATGAAATTAGATCAGTGACAAGAAAATAATTTAATCATACATAATTCTCAACGTAGACCTGTAATGGTCAGGGTGATAAATTCACGATTACCAACATATAAAGTGATCTACAGAGATGAACTCGGTGATGTTGTTCAGGGTCTATTCAGAAGAATAGCCCCACAAGCAATACCGATTGCAAAGCAACTCGGAATGAAAGCTATTGGCGTTGTTCGTGAGAAAGCTATTAGCACTGTTGATGATGCTGCTAGTAAAGCTTTCTCAATAATCAATTATAGACTAGCACGATTAATACGACGAAAACCTCAGCCAGAAAAACTGCAGGAAGTTACACTTCCAAGCACCGAAGCTATGCCAGCAAATGCTAGTAAAATAATAAATCAAGCTGCAAATCAAAACCTAGCAGAGTTGGCTGGTGTACCCCTGCCACTGGTAGAATCAGAAAAAGACAAAAAAATATAACTGCTAGTCTAATAGCAGGAAGTGATCTTCGTGTTAGACGATAGCAAGTATAATAATGTTCAAGCGTGTATCCCGCACTTGACATGGATGCGCCAGTCCTCAAAGATGAATCGGAACGTGATTATCAATATTATTAGTATGATGCGCGAGAGCCAAATCAGCGTGGAAGAACTGAGCTGCAAGTTCAGGATACAAGCAGATATTTCTTACCCCCTGCAGCATTTATTGAAGTAGAAGGTGAAATTCTAAAAACGAATGATACTGAATATGCAGCTAATGTTAGAGTTGGTTTTGTTAATAATGCATCATGGCGTTGTTCAACTGTGCCACGTATAGCATCGACGGATGAAACATTGAATCATGCCTGGGAAATGTCGACGTTGCCATGACGATATTGGGTCTAGCAAGATATTCCGATGATTATTCAGGATCAGCTGGTCGGTCAATGATGTTTGTGAAGGGTACTACTGACGACCCTGACAACAGACAGTATAATATAAGACGACCAAGAAACTTCGCCGACAACGCTGACGCTGATGTGTGGCCGGTGGTTAATGGTGCTAATCCAGAATTCAACTTATGATTCGCAGTACGTCGATCAATGCTGAAGGATGGAAGTAGAAGATTTTCATGTGCAATTCCACTCTCACATATCTTTGGATTTTGCAGAAATGTCTGTAAAGTTATTTTCGGAGCCAAGCATACAGTTATATTTGTAAGAAAGTCTACCGACGATGATGAAATCTGGAGCCCTATCGGTGATGCAGCTAAAGTAATACTGACAAAACTTCCATTGTGGATGCCAACAATGATACCGTCATTGACCGAAGAACAACGACTGCTCTTTTTTATGGACTCAGGTGGTAAATCAACATTGTCATGATTGACGATGACCACAGATAGTGTTCAAAGTACCACTAATGGTTTATTCACATGGCAGATAGCATCACTGCAAGGTGTGTCGGCACCGCGACATATATTCATTACTTTCCAAGATAATACTAGATTAAACTCACAATTACATAGCACAATGCTATTTGACAAACTTGGTGGTACTGAGGTTTCACTGAGAATAAATGAACATCAAGAACCATCTGAAGAAGGGTTATTGAACTTTGATAACAGTCATGTTGCACGTGCATATCATCGTTTGATGACATTCATGGGACGTGATGAAAATGTTGATTCTGGTCTACAAATATCACAACTAGATTTTACAACGCTGTATTCGATCTATTACTTTTCGCTGGAACACATGGATTTTTTTTTTCTTTAGACAAGAGGAGCTATTGCTAATTACAGATCAATCGCTGTTATACTCTCAGACAAAACAATGCTGCTTGAAGGTGTTGGTGGACGAATGAGAGTCATTGATTCCCCAGTGGAAAACATGTAACTCGATTGCACGATCAGTAATTAAAGCACCCATAATATTATAATGTCATATCATCACATTAATGTTACTCGTACCCCTGGTCAGATTGAAAAGCTTCAATCAGCGTTACAAGGAATTCTGGGATAAAAATATCGCTGAAATCAGCAGCGTTGCAAGGTCCAAATAAACTATCCCTGACAGAAAGTCAACTCAAGCACTTCAATGACGCCAAACAATCAAAGACCGGTGTTAGACTTGATCTTTCTGTGGGTGCCATTAAAGACATTGACAAGACGGGTGGTATATTTCCACTTCTTGCAGCTATACCAGCGTTGATAGCCGCTGCCACCCCAGCTGCCGCAAAAGCAGCTGAACTTGGTGCTGTTGGAACTGCGGCTGGGATGGCATTAAAGAAACCAACAGGTCACGGATTAAAGACTTCCCCAAAAAAGGGTGGGGTCTAAGACTGTCAGGAACCCCTCATTCAAATCCAATTTTGATTTACTTGATGCTGCTAAGAAATTAAACATCAAAAACTTCAGAGGTATTTTTATGCGTGATCAGTTACCAAAACAACCAAACCGTATAGAATCCCGTATCATTAATCTCGATGGAAGTTCTGGTCTAGGTACTCATTGGGTTGCATATGCGGTTGACCCACGTGGAGTTGTTTATTTTGATTCGTATGGATTGGCGCCACCAAAAGAATTTTTAAAATATGTCTCCAGAATGCATAGCACTCCGATTTGGTATTCAACATTACCAACACAGACAATAACTGATCCACCAATATGCAGGCGTGAAGTACTCGCTGTGGTCGACGCTGTGTCGACATCATAAAGTCGTACATGAGTATACCACCAGACAACATCGTAGTCCAACGTTTTAAACAGGGCTTAGCGTGATATACAATGGTAGATATTACGGAAGATCTGCTAAAGGCAAGCCCCAAGGTGACTTATCCAAATATGCAACCCTTGACGAGGTCAAGGATGAATTCGCTAATCTTTTGCGTCTCCCAGATGTGTACAACAATGAAGTTGTTGTTTTTCAGGATCAGCAACCACAGTTAAAGACGAGCAATATCCCGTTGACAGATATTATTCTGCGGGTTCCCGGTGCGACCGCAGATAACTTCGTGGTGTTTTCTAAAAGCGGTAAAATTAAAAACTCGGAGGAATTCTAACACTCATGGGAGAGATTACTGTGCGCTTCAGAAGAACTGGAGACATTACGTATGGTGATCTCAACATGAGCAGAAATACAATTATCAATGTGAAAGAACCAAACTCAGACGATGATGTGGCAACAAAAAATATGTGGACAGCAATGACGCCAGGATCAGAACTGAGATCAGTAAATGCGTTGCTAAAACTGGTGATGCAATGACTGTTTCTCTCAATATGGCTAATAATAAAATTACTGGTCTTAGAGAACCAGAATCAAACAATGACGCTGCAACGAAGAAATATGTCGACAATAGCAACATCCCGATGATGACCTCGTTAATGACAATCAATGATGGAATGACCACGTTTAGATCTGAATATGCTAATTATGTAACCCTGTTTACATATTTTCGTAGAAATACAAATAAACCATTAACGAATTTTTGAGAGTCCAGTAGTCATCGACATTAAGCTCTCTGATATCGAAAAGATTACCAATGATGTACTTCATCGTACCCCAATCAACATTGTATATACAGTAGCGTCTGGATCAGCATTATGGACTCCAGTCAATAAATCCATCAAACATACCGCTGAGGTTACCGGTGTGTACAGGTTCTCAGTACTCGACGTTACAACATTTACAATATCTACCCCAATTTCACGGTGTTGTCCAGTTAGTGGATCTTCTGGATCTGTGTTAGTGATATTAGGGCAAAACCACGAGGACGTATTCGTGGTCGAACCCGAAGAAAAAGGCTCGGTTGTGTTGTACTATTGGTGTCTTGAATTCGTCGTCAAACTACCACCTACTTAAAATGTTAGCAATCTATATAATGAACCAATTACCGGTAACCCCAAATGACGTTCAACGTTTCAGATACGAGCAAGCGTGTTTGTGGCATACCCAACTGAAAAATATCATTGATGCGCATACAGTGAGACAAAAATAAATAACGCAGACGTATCGCTGTTACTGACATAATTGTATACTCTGCATCCGCCTTAGTTGATGGAACAGTAACTGTAATCGGAGCATTATCAGCCACATAGATAATAGCACCAGTAAGATGAAATGGTGTTGCAGTTATAACCGGTGTTGCTGGTGTTCTTAATATCATCGCAAGAAAGATACCCACTTGAACAGCTGATAAATTACACAAATATTAAACGTTCCTATCAGCGACAACACAAGCAAGCGCCAAATTATCATCGCTGTAATCATCAGGGCTCAATGATGGAATAATATCAGATCAGGAATTCGCAGAAATGATTAAGGTTTACTATGAAGCAACTGTTAAACAACCCCCCAACCCCCATGTCTAAAGACAAGGACACTGTCAAGGATTAGAACCACAGCGACAGACGCCGCCGTCTCCGACATTTAGATACCTGATTTAAATAATAATGTCGCAAGATCAATCACTGCGATTGCTAGAACAAATTGTCGCTAATACAACACCACCAACAACCACGATGACATCAACAACGTCAACTAAGCCGGAGTTTGACGTTAGGTTTCCAACGGCAATTCCAGCAAAGGAACTAGCACTAGCACAATTGCGAGTATATTACAAATGGCGAAATATTAGAGCAAAGTAGGCTAATGATTCATTGGTATTTGCGTATAAAAATAAGTCTGATGGAACACCAGACTGGAATGTTGTGGCGTACCTACGAGCAGTTATCAAATCGAACAGATCAACAATGAATTCCAGCGCAGAATCAAATCTATCACATGAAAAGAATCCAAGATCGCTATCACAGTTCATGAGCCAACGTTAGAAATATAAACGCCAGATTATGCCGGCGATATATATCAGTCGTCGATCCGAACTGTGTTAGGATGGCCAGAAGTACAGTCACCAGCACCAACAACACCACCGCGCCCTCAACGATCTGATTATGTCTCAGGCAAGCAAGCATATTGAGAAAGTACTCCAGATTATTATAAGAGTTCTCAGCTGTGGAGAGTAATAGAAGTTAACCCATTCGGCATTAATGGTAAATTCACTGTTATTGAAATTGAAGTCATTCCGGACGGCAAAGCTCTCCCCGTTAAAATGAGATGGGAACATCATATCACCTACAACAGGAGTCTACTACATACCGAAGATGATATCAAAGTAGTATTCGATGAAATTAATCAAGAGCACAAACGAATGAGCGACAAACTACGCCAGTCATTCACCCACTATATAAACGGGTATCCCCTCGTTATGAGCGGAAGGAGGAAATCATCAAGAAAATACAGCACCTGATCCACGTTGCATCGGACTTCGAGACTGCTCATCAAAGATTTATGCAGGTGGTGATTGAAGCCAGCGGTGGATATGATACAAATGGCACCAGATACTCATATTAACAATTATTCCTGAACAAAATATTCGAAGACTGAGACAGATCTGCCAACGTTTAAACTTCCCAGATTTAACGCCGACGAACTGACAAGAGTCTTTAACATCATCAATGAGTACTACCCAAAATCATTGAAGCATGGAAAGCGACATCGTCTCCTCTGAGTATCCTCAAACATAACAATGATCAGACGGCGGTGGTCGTCATATATCACCAGGTGTTGTCAATATCGCATCAACGATCGCAGTCAACCTGGTGTGTGATGCGATCGATGTCAGCTATCAAGTAGAGCTTGAAAGATCCAGGCAGGCACAGAAAGGATATATCTTATCCTCATTTATTCCTGAAGTTCCACCTGGATTTTTTATAGTGTTAGTAACTGTTAATCCGGTTTATCTGCGGTGCCATAATCCGCTATTGTTACGGATACATTTCAGACTTACTGACCAGTACGGACACCTCGATTTAAGAGATGAATCTATGATGATAAGTTTGTATGTGAGATCATGAGACTAGTGTGCCTTGACAGAGTCAAGGAGTAAAACAAATACTATATCCCTGGCAATGCCAGGAGCGGCAGACGCCGCCGACAATAGTAACTGATATAATCGAGGGGAGATATTTTTCGGTGTTACAACTTTCACTTTCACAATTCTATTGTTCACAATTAGATTGTTTACAATCGTACATACTTTTTTCAACTGTCTTACACGCGCACTCACAGTGTTGTTTGTTTCATATTCTTGAGACATCTCTGATCTAATTTTCTCAACCGCCTGTGGGAGTGGAACGCATTGCCGGATGTTTTCATCATCACATACATAAGCTAGCGATTGTTTCATTTGCCTGTTGGAGTAATTTAATAAACCTGTTTTTGGCCGCTAGTGTGTATCTTCCTTCAGATTTTCGTTCTTGTAATATTTCAAAATCATATATGATTTTTTTCAGGATCAAGTTGATCAGAAAGTTGTATACTCTTACCCTTTGCAATGCCAAGAGCAGAGGTTGGGCATGTAATTTTTTAATCACAGAAATAATCGCATTAATATTTTCGTTATTCATTATATAATAAATATTACTTTAATTACAATTTGCCGTCCCATGGGGTCCCTTCATGGGGTACCATTCAATGAGGCTTATTCTTTCTGGTTGTCCTTTCATGTATTACCTTCAATGAGGTTATTTTTATTTCTGGCTATCTCCACTTGTGGAGGGGCTCATCAATCTTATTGTCTATCTTAACCACGAGGCGAGGGCTCCTGTTTTTCCACCTTATGGTTTCAACAGATTTATTCTGATAATTTAACTTTTTTGCACGCCTCACCCCCAAAATCAAACCCCGTGGAGTGCAAAATCAGCACCCACCACGCTGTTTAACATGGTGGGGAGGTGTACATGAAGTTTTAGTTATCAGTTCAATTTCAAGCCTGGGCTGGAGCCCCCAATTATTAAATGCTATTTATTGCAAACGTCGACTAATTTGTCAGTCACGGGGTTGGAACGCCAGTTTCCACGCGTTAAGAGTAAAATTCCGCAGTGCTAACCGCTCGGCCACGGAGCCTTCTTACTATTATATGTTTCAAAAATTATTATGAAGTTACCAATAGCTGGAAATCCAAAAATAGCATTTGGGGCATGGCTTATTCCTTGTCCGGGACAAGCGAGGCTACTGGATTGGACATGTTTAATCTCTAGGCAGATCTGCTCGGATTTATTTCCCTTCACCTGGAGTGAGATACTGAAATATTATTGTTTTTGTTTTATTTCCTTGAAAATGCTGGTTTGGTTATATTATCAGCGACACTACAAACCTAACGGCGGCAAATATCAAAATAGTTTCCAGCCTTATTCATTGACGGAAACGTTATTTCTTCACCTGTCTCCTGATTTACAGATTTAACTGGTCTTGGATGTTTATCATTATTTCCAGTATTTTCACGTGCAGAATTCCGACTGTGTAATAGCCTGAAGATTAATCAAAGAATTATCAAGATTGTGGTTATTAATATGATCAATCACAACACCATCTTTGATCAGGCCATTGTAACATTCATACACAAATCTGTGCTATAATTTGTTTCCCCAACACCGATCATGAGATAACCGGTATTAGTAAAAAAAACCGACCCGTCTTTTTAGACGACAGTTTCTGATGCTACCATCACGCGACACATCATAATTCTTGATGATGGGATGCGTTACAAATTCATCAGCGTTATTTCCTTGCTCCATTTATATAGTATATATTATTTGTCTAAATTATTATTTTATTACTAAAACAATATGTGGGATCCTGCTAGCTCGAAAATCTAGCGAGATAGTCTCCAGTGATTTTGTACAGGAGATTCAACGCCATAATTATTTTTATCATAATACCGTTTCAAACCTCTGTATTTTCTTCCTCCACACGTTACGCACAATTGCGTTTCCCCCGACCCCCCTTTTTACACTTCAAACATGACTTTAGTCCTAGACTTTTTCGTCGCACACTCTGCATGTGGTATGCACAGAAATCCGTTATTACAAGGAGTTGTAGATCCAATCATCAACCACTTGCAACTATTCTTTGCTTGAATCATTGAATATTATAACTTAAAGTTTAATTTAAATAAATATTTGCCTTAATTAAATGATTGAGGGATTTACATGATTATCTGCGTTCAAGCTATATTCGATCTTGACAGAATAACCCCTAACTTGCCGAGGCGAACTCTAGTTGATGTTGATCCTGATTCGACGAATCAGACTCTAATCAATCGTATCCGTAAAGCCAATGGAGAGTTTCACAACGATGGCGCGGATAATGTGTGGTCAATATTCAGAATTAGGCAAGACGATATACCCCAGATTGATGTGACAATAAATGACCAGCGAGCAAGGATAGTCATTAATTATCTAAACGAACAAAGATACCTTAATTAGAATAAAATTTATCGTTGCTCTGCCCCTGACTGTGCCAGGAGAGACAGACGACGCCGCCGTAACCTGGATTATCCGTGACAAACGTAACCCTGTTCGAGAATCACATCGCGCTGGGGATGTTGTCACGTTAAGTAAAAATTCCAAACCAGGAATGCCGAAAGGTATCGACAAAACATACTGCGAGTGAGCATACCCTGTGACGGCAGTTGTTTATGAGATATATCGGCTGAATGATAAGCCTAGCGTTGATGATCTTTGACCAATGAAAACTTCGATCTTGAATTGTTTGCTGAAAGAGTTATAGAACATTTCACAAACACGATACGTGGAAATATTTTAACGGATCTGGTACGCAAAACAAGAAATGAATGGGCCAAGCACGTTAAAGAAATGGAGCTACGATCAGAGACGTTGCTGAGTTGGAAAAAAAAAATTTCCAATAAGGGTGAAGACACTGACCGGCGAGATTTTGTACGAATCAAAATAGAAATCAATGGGAGCTTCGACCATAACTCGCACGAATGGACGCCAAAGGTAATATTATTTCCACGAACTCGAACTATTAAATTTTATGACGTTGATGTTAGATTTTATCAATAATATCAGTAAGAGTGAACTTGTATCCGTGTGGTTGTTTCAAAGTTCCGAATGAAGAAATTTCGATCAGTTTGTACGTCCTAATGGAGATATTTATCGTACAGAATCTCTTCATTCAGAGATGATTAAGATTGCGTTGAAATATACGAAAGAGAGTGATGCTATTAAGCGATTACATAGTAAGTGGTTCACCGTTCCGTCAGTTGCTGCTCACTTTGCTCAGGGGGAAAATTCATGGAGTCCAACACGGTTGGAATTTCTTGAAGATATACAACGCAGTTGTGTCGAATACGGACACGGCTGATTGTGGAATACTAAATACGAGTATAAGGATGTTATCTCAGTTGATATGGCTGCATGTTATCCTGGAAGTTTTCTTGGAATGGGAGAGTGTGCTAAGTATTTTAAAAGATTTGGACATCGTACACACGAGATGACACAAGCTGCGATAAATGGACTCTTGCCAGATTTTGACTTAACTGGATTTGCATGTATTGAGCCATTCGAGTTTGCAGAATCGGAAAATCTTTATCCTGTTGTCGCTGTTTGGTTTGGACTTCATTTTAATAAAAGTGGTTGGACTCCAATGGTGTTATTACGATATATGCTTGATGCAAAGATATTAATATCGTTAACCGTGAGTGAAGCAATAATATCGTATCGTCCACAAAACAAGTCTGGTTACCAAAAACTCCTGACGATGTCAGGGCTGACGAAGATGACAATTGCTATATTTGAGACTATGAAATTAAACCTGCAACAGATCTTGGCAGAAAAATAATTGCGAAATTTACACAAGGAGGATCATATGATTATAAATGACATTGTACAAGATTAGTTATCGACGATGCTGAGCTCATAATTTCTGATACAACAGAGAAAAATATATTTGTAAATCGAAATAATGTTAACCTATCAGGTGAAACCAAACTAGGCACAGCTGTGAGCTACATTGATGATGACTCACGACAATTTACTCATTTAAGATCTTCGATGTTAGCATATGTTTCGATAAACTTATTATCAATGATAAATTTATTTCCTGATACCGTGGTTAGAGTTGCCACAGTTTCATTTTATATCAGTAAAAAATGCAGGATTGTTAAATGAATTACAGATCGACGTTGATGCACCATGGGGTGAGTGGAGAGTGAAAAAAGAAAAGATACTTAGTTATTGTGATTCTGTTGATTATAGATCTGAGGCGATATATTATAAAAATAGTCAAATGTCACAACCATCATCAGCACCATAGGTATATGATCCTGTGGCCAGACATAAAACCGTTTATCTCAACGGACCTGGTGGTTCTGGTAAACCAACACGCGCGATAAATATGTTCAGGGGTTGAGATGTGGTAGTACTAACTCAGACTCACCGGCTTGCCAGAGAGATCAAAGAAAGATGTATCAAATCTCATACTTATCACAGTTTCCTTCGGTGGAAGGGAGATACGTGGACACCTGAACGAATGGGTGCGAAATATATTCCTAAGATCATCATCTGGGATGAGAATATGCACGGTATCTGTGGACGTGTTAAAAATATTTACTGAATGGCTACTGACGAAAAATACTGCTGTTATCATGTGTTGTGATCATGCTCAACCACCACCTTTTGCTGGTGAATCTCCACATTGCTGGTTAAAAAAATTCGAAGATTATTATGGGGAAATACTTGATTATCATAGAGTTATTGATGAATCGCTGGAAGAGTTCAAAAGGCTAATCAGACTGCAGCCGGATAACTGCGGTGGTTGATAATGAGTGAGATAATTACACAGACTGCGATGAATGATTTTTAAAATTTGTGAAGGTCTGTAGATCTAATTATCACATCCAGGAAAATAATTTTTTATTGACTTTAGCAACAATTATTTCTGTTCCATAAAGATAAATTTTCAGATCTACGTGTACCATTGTGTTATCGCCCAGCAGATAACGTAAACAAAATATTGATGTTGAAATTCCTGCACCCTTGACATAGTCAAGGAAGAAACAAATGCTCGTTCTTAATGATATTGTTGTTGTTCCTATGGATGTTGTTGAGAGCGCGTTAACAATGGATAAACCTACATGGACTCTAGTATATGCTATAACTATTCATAAATCACAGGGATTAACTATTTTGCATACTAATATTTGGATCGTCGATAATTGTATCGAATGGTCGAATTAGTTTATCTAGCAGTATCTCGAGTCAGACGAATGTCTCAGCTACGGAGGGTTATCATAGACTGCGCAATGAATAATAATCTAACTCAAGAAATCAACGCATCGTTGTTAAACGATATACTAACGAAACAATTTAGCTGATTATCAGCGATCTGACCAAACAATAAGCGTGACTTTGATATTGATATTGAATTTATCATGACGCTCTAACAGCATAAAAACCAAATCACATTGTTTGCCGTAATACAGTAATGTTGTGGCAGTATTCGAATAATGATCCAAGATAATTTACCGTGGATAGAATTAATAGTAGTCTCGGCCATACACGTGCAAATGTGATGCTGACCTGTCTTGAGTGTAATCGACGTCGAGGAGCCAGTGCCTTATTGCTAACGTATCACCCTTCACAAAAGTGAAGGCGGTGGTAATTGTGTATCTTCAGTAATTACTTGTAATTGTTCACGTACAAATCCACGTTGAGGAGCAGTTGAATCCAGTTTGTAGATTGCATGTCTACCCATGGATCTTACCACGCTCGAAATTTTATGTGTGGTTGCACTCCAGACTGGGTCAGTCGCTCTTTTTTTACCCCCTCCCTCAAGCTCCCCCCACTAATGTAAATATCTGACAATCACATAACCTAGTTGTGTTGAGAAAGAGTCTTGTCGCTTAAATGGTATGTGTTTCTTTGAGATTGCATTGATGGGGGTCATATAAATTCCACGAGTAATTTCATTATTTAATGCAGCTATCACACTTGGCAGTCTTACAACCCATTCACGAGATCTCTTGTCTGCCAGAACTTTGTTCAAGGATATTTCCTGCGCATACTGATATCCAAACAATCGCTCAGCAAGTGTTCGACTAAATCGCTCAACGATTGCCTGATCGCGATAAATTGCGGTGTGCTCTCGTTTGATTTTGACGTTATGTTGTTGCATTAGCGATATTACTGCACCAAGAAATTCTTTGCCAAGATCAACCTGTAGCAATTGTGGCCATCGCAGGCCGCCACGTTGATAAATTCATTCAAAAGCAGATGCAACTTCAGTTGCTGTATTTGTTGATAGTGGTTCTGCTTCTTTATATCTCCTTGCAACGTCAAGGACAATCAACGAGTATTTTTATGTGCGCGATTAAGTCTACCAGTTTTTAATAGTATCATGTGGTAAAAACAAAATATCTGCCTGATGAACCTCATTGGGAGTGCCGACATCAAAATATGTGGTCTGAATTTGTTTAGGTGGTAGTAGATGAATGTGCCATATTGGCTGTAGTGCTAACCAATCAGCAGCAACAGAATGTACTACACCTGCTGCATCAGCAAGTTTACTAATCGCTGCTTTGCCCCTCCAATATCATCTTGGGCTATAATAAATTGAGTCCATATAACAATTATCTATTATTATTTACAGGCCCCTAGCACTAGTTTACCTTTCATGGCAGATCTTATCAAAAAATTAGCAAGCGATTCTCTGAGAGATTTATTTTTACAGACTTTAGAGTGTGAATCAACTTCGCGTCTACAATATGTTGTTGTTGTAGATCTGGACATCATGAGCGCGGCACGCTTGGTCAATCGCATGTATTGGATACTCTCCAGGTCTTGGTTGCTCTTTCTCGTTAAGTCGGATATCAAATCGAGTTCCAGGACCACAATAATTATATCCAGTAAGTTGCATCTCGCCAGGATACTTAGCCCATGGAGCCCCTGGTAATATTCCCAGTGAAGCAGCGATATCTCCGCCTGTTGCATGAAAGATAAATTTGTATTTTTTGCATCACATTTCACACACTTGTTTGTAGGTGCATGCTTTTTATTCCTCGTCGTTATTGTTTTTAATCAACTGGTCCCACCGATGGTGGGGGTGGGTGCTCTGCATCAAACACAGTATAAATCCATGTAGTTATTATATATTTCTACAACATGAATGTCACTTATTTCTCAGCGACACGAAAGCAAGAGTCAATCAGGCATCATCCAGCGCTACCAAATTCTGTCAGACCAATTGTCATAGGTCCATCTGGGTCTGGTAAGACCAATTGCTGCTTAACCTGATAATGAGCTATCTCGAATGGGATAAGTTGTATTTAGTGGCATCATTTGCAGATGTTCAGCGATGCTACGACGTGCTTAAATGAAAATGCAAAGTTGTTGGACGAGAACGGCAATGATATTATTGATTTTATCACCGACATCAACGATGCGCCGTTGGTAGATGATCTCAGCGGAGGGTATCAACAATCTCGTAAACAATCAAATCCATCTCGGATATTTTCCCGAGGCAGACACAAATACACCGATATTATATATGTTACTCAGTGATATGTGCAAATAGCTAAAGTGATCAGAGATAACTGCAGTCTTCTGGTTGTCTTTATTGGTGTTTATATCCACACACTATGAAACATCCACCAGACTTGGTGTTCAGGGGACATGGATATGATTAAGCTTAAAAACGTTTTCTCAAAAGCGTAAGCGATTCCTCGTGGATTTATCACGATAAATTTTACATGATCCTCCGTCGCGATATTGCATAGGTCTCGATAAAATGTTTGGTTGAGAGACCTCCCACCTAAACGCGTCGCTACAGCAGCAGAGAGGGTGACGACCAGCAGTGAATGTCCCGGGTCGGTAAACGAGTACGCATAAAAATTGACACGCAAGCATCAAGAGAAAGAATAACAAAAATGCGCTAACCCTGTAGAGGCCTCGGTTTAGCGTTATTGACGCTTGTGTTTTCATTTTTGTAGGAAGTTTTATTTTCACAAACAGACTGTTCTAAAAAGTGGTCTGTTCACCCTCCCTGCTGCTATTTTATATTCATATTATATTTATATGTTCCGAATGAATTTCTGATCTTCGAATATATATACCACAATAACATTGTCTAGAATAGAATCTATACGCGTGTACAAAATTTAATTAGAGACAATTACTAGAATTTACAGTCATGAATATAAGTTTCAAAAATAATAGATATGCGTAACAATTATGTATTGAACACTCTTATATTTATGAATCTTCGTTCACATAATACGCACTGAACACTTTATATATATGAATATTTGTTCATTTAATACGAATTTAACACTTTTACATAATATCTTTTTTTTTGCAACTGAAATAAAAATGATGGCAAGAACTTAAAATATAAATTTGTTCCTATCATTGCTAAAGATCAAAGCAACAGCCGCTCCATTAATCTATAATGCTTTAATTAGGTTCATTGAAATAACTTAAGTCACTTATAAAACCTTGGCTTACAATGTTTCCGCTATAAAATGCAACCAAGTACAGCGCTAATGTGAATTCCGCGTCATCTGATGAATACCAAATGATGTTTGAGGATTTTAGGATTACAGAGTACAAGTTTAGTTTAGATTTCAATCTTACAAATATCGTATTCAGTATCAGAATCTTTCGAGCCGGATGTGTGTCTTATATAAGTGTGCTATAGAGATCGTCCATGATATAATTTTTAAAGGAGTAACTAAACAAATTTAATATCGACATCAAACATATGGATGGTAGGATTTTAGCTAAGACAGCGGGAACTATTTCGTAATGGCGACTATAGTTGGAACTTGACATTTATCTTAGCTACGCCGATGTCAATGTTTAAACGTTGATTTAGAGTCTATAAGCAAGTGGCTGGTCCTCACAAGGGAAAGACCTCCACGCTCTCTGTAACTCTAATTTGGACAAAAACCGTGCAAGACCATGCTTTTCTTCAAATTATTCGATTCTGAATTGATAAATAATTATTTGACAATCAAAATTTCCCAAAATATATTTTTATTAGCGATATAAATAACATCAAAGCCTACGTCACAAATAAAATGTGGATGAGCACGAGCCAAAATGATATCTTCATAGAATAAATAACAGAGGCGACTTCATTCCCTGAAAACAAGCTGACACAAACAGAGGGCTCATGAATTTAAAGTGTGCTGTCATGAATTGAGATATCCTTCAAACTACACCACCACATCTTAGTGAAGATAGTCTTGTGTCATGGGATAATTTTCGAGAATGACTTTCTAATCTAAACTAATACGTATGTATATAGGCTTTTAATTGCAGAAGATTCAAAAGATTTCGTGCAGATGTTCTGTATTTTTTACTGAAAAAATATATTCTAAATCAGGAACCTGATGATGAAATCGTATCCAAGCAGTAGTATACCAATCTGAAAGAAGACAAGGATTTCTGGAAATTTTGAAAGCAAAATATTTCGTTGATTAGTGTAGAACTTCTAAAGTATTACTACCATTTATCTTTTGTGATAAATGCTTATGTGAATATATTTTGGATGCCGTTAAATGGCATTGTTTAGTAGATGCATTATAATTTTATCACATTGTCGGTGCATCTTTACATATGGTGTGTGCAGTTTCATATTTTATATGACAACATGTTAAAATATAACTATAAGCGATTCTAATTGGTCCAATTAAGTCCAAAACATTCCTGCGCAGTTCTCTCTTTACTAATTGGATGCGATCGTGGGAATGTTAACTTAAACGGGTTTCTGGAATGTTTTGTTTTTATCATTATGAAAAGCATTTTGGCAGCATGCTTCGATTCGATTAACAAAAGGGAATTGGGGGAAAAAAAGATCACTGATGTCCAAATATGGCCATTTTACCCACCCACCCACCCCAGGCTAGTTTTACCAATCGATAGCCTATCTCGCGCTGAAATATGGCGCCAAACCCCAAACAAGATGCAGAACAACAGATATAACTAAAGGAATTGGTCATTTGTTAGTAGGTGTGGGAAGAGAGGTGGGCGGTATTCACCCTTATATTCAAAGTGGTTTAAATGTTAACTTAAATAACTAAACTAAACTCTGTTCACAGAATGATATGGAGATATACTGGTCTCCCAAATGACGGAAATGTATCCAACCATAGCATTTTTACGCGATAAAATACGTGATGCATTTTCGAGCACGTGTATACATATATGTGCGTCAGAACAGAGGAGTCCAAGATATACTGTAGTCTACTTTCCAAACCAAATAATGGAAATATCCGGTCACCAATTCATTATAGTAAATCTGGAATATCTACATCCAGTAATCATCCTTTCACGTGAATATCCCAACAACTCAAAACGTGTAGTGGTGAAACTGACACCTTTTTAGACATGAACATTGATGGTCTACCCCAACACGAGTTAAACATCACACGGAATTTCCATTGGACATTCTGGGTTTAAAAATGATTTTGTCTGTGTCAAAAATTCCATTTATACGGAAGGACACAAGCCATTTGATTTATAATTTGTAAAAAAGAAACAAAAAAGTCGACTTTCAAATGTTGAATGTAATAGAACTGTGTCTGGGACTATTTTTTTACGCGCAACAAATGAAAGGTGCTTCAGTTGAGTTAGAATGAAATAAATTATTCCTTCTTTTTTCTCTCTAAAATATTTCAGTTTAAATAAAAACTATGTGAAAAAAAAATCTCAACTGGGTAATGATTTTATACTAAAGTTGTCAAACTCGTTGAATAAATTCAATATTAAATCATTACCCATTTGAGTTCCTCTACATTTTAATCCAAGAGAGGTGAAGTACCTAGTGCTTCTTCATCCATCAACCGTCTCATATATTGTTCATATCTCTTTACTAATTTTTCATGCGAAAGAAATGAAATTGAAAGTTCCCAATAGAAATGTCATACTTAAAAATGAAAGTCTTAACATTAAGTAACCACATGTAACACTAGATCATCGTATAGTTGATAGGATCGATGACAACAGTTTTGAATATCATACGAATTTATCTCAAGTTATCTTCTCTTGTCTACTGACGTTTCACATTCTTTTGTTTAAGGGTGGGTGGGTGGGTGGGGGTTGTTTTGTTTTTGTTTTGTTTAAATTGTAGTTTATTTGTTTATTTTATTTGTTGAAAGTTAGTTTAAATAGTTATGTATCGATTCTATGTCACGTTCATGTTTCTGTCTTTTACTCCTGTTTCTTCTTACTGTTTATTATATAAGCAGTGAGACCCAAGAGAACGACGCAGCTCTAAAACACGATTTGAAGATGAGACAAAAAATATATTATACAGGCAGTCATCTAAAGAGCTGAAGAAAAACTTTAGAAAAGTATATAGGCTAAAATTGACCCAAATTAAATTTCTGCTTTATAATCAGGACAAAACTCTAATGTTGAAATTTGTTTTCTATTTTCATGTGCTGCTACATCAATGATTCTATCAACAAAGGTGAGTACCATGTATTTTATATAAAAACCCAGCTTAGATCTACAACTCCCTTCAACATTCTATGTCCAAATTTTATGGTTTTATTTTTCCTGTTTTGCGTGTGACAAAGCTGAAAAGTCGTACACGAACGTGTTGACATCACATGCAATGTAAACCCATAATATTAAATCTTTCTTTGAGGAGCACGTTCCGACTATTATCTCCTATGGAGCACAATCCCTGCTTCATATTCCACGTCTCCTTGTCGATAACTCGCGCCGTCCCCATAAATAATACACATACAATCAATCACATTAAAGTATTCCGCCTTTGTAAAATCAACACTTAGTGCGCAGCTCTCAATACTTAGTGCGCAACTCTAAATGACGTAATCATTACATTATGACATCACATTTTACAAAGCTTCATCATAGCTCCGTGGACTGTACGGAAGATTGGAAATAAACTAATACGGCTCTGCCTCCTTTGTCTTTTAAAAAGCGAGAAAGAAAAATTCTTCGACAATTTCAATGATCGCAATAACATTCCTGTGAAAGGCAACGATAAAGTCAAAATAAAGTTTACAGGGACCTTACAAAATAATTTGTTTTTAAAACCGGCCTTAAATCGACCGCGCAGGCTTCATTTTGTGGAAAATTGACGTGATATAAAAAAAATAGTGTCTTGCTGAAATAAATCACTCACTTTTCTTCGTGTATTTGAACAGAGCACACTCGGAATCACTCACTTTTCTTCGTGTATTTGAACAGAGCACACTCGGAATCACTCACTTTTCTTCGTGTATTTGAACAGAGCACACTCGGAATCTCCATGTGATAGCTTGATGAAGTTTTAAATTCTCATTCCACTATTATCTTATGGACAACTGGTGACGCCATAACTTTTCCCATACTTTTTTTAAATAAATGACCCTTATTTGGGGATATCTATATATAATATGCATAGTATGCACGCTGTATCAATGATATACCACGAGATGTATAAAATTTTCATTAAAAGGAAACGAAGCTTGCTGAGTTTCCTTTTAACGAAAAATTTATACAACGAGTGGTATATCATTGATACAGCGTACATACTGTACATATATTTTATTTATATCACATACAAATATATATATTTGCCCATTGAACGGAGTTCAGATTTACTACAGGCAGCCGTGTATTGACCTAGTGAATGAACTCCTCACATCCCCGAGTGTGTCCGCTACAAAATGTAGGTCTATGCCTTTAGTGGCATATTGATAAGCTAATTGTTTTCTTTTCTTGGTTTCTATTTTTCTCCACATTGATTAAATCAATATAATACACACTTATGATTTAAACATGAAAGATGGTTTTAATGATAAAATTAGAGCAGCAGCAACACTTAGATAGCTACGCCATTCAGATTCCGGCGTATGAAAATTAATGTGGAATAGAAACTAAGCCAACTGACGAACAAACAAGAGGTAATTAAAATATTTTAATATATTTACAGTTGATCTAAGTCATTATTCTGCTTTAGCAACAGTACAACAGATCACAAACTCTCTCTCTCTCCCTCTCTCTCTCTCTCTCCCCCCGGTCGGTTTGACTTTAAAACTCTCTCTCTCTCTCTCTCTCTCTCTCTCTCTCTCTCTCTCTCTCTCTCTCTCTCTCTCTCTGTCCTTTGATCGGTTGACTTTAACTTTTTACCGTGTTCCGCTAGATCAAAGAATATCGTGGGATGACACAAACGAAAATCCTCTACGTTCGCCATTTCATAGATTTTAGCCCGTATCCTGCTACGATGGTCAAGAGAGAGAGAGAGAGAGAGAGAGAGAGAGAGGCCTTTGGACATTTTCATATTTAAATAATAATAATCGATTTTTTAGAACATTATGGTATGTTTAAGAAACAACAACAAAACATAACATTAAATATATCACAGTATGTGTACCACGTATCCGAGGAATTTACTGGTTTGCAACTTTGTATCATTGATAAACACTGTATATAAATCCCAAGGAAAGTGCACACGTATCGTTACGACGAACCATATTCTTCTAGGTTACTTGTTGTAATTTCTATTTCAAGGTTTTAGTCCAGCCCAAATTCCTTTACTCTCTCATTCCACATTTCTGCGCAGTTTGTCCGTTATGCATGAGAGGGGAGGGGAGAACAGAAAGCAGAAAGGATTCTGATGAAAATGTGTACCATATTAAATTCATTTAGGAAACGGGGATTATTAATACTTTTCATCGTTATTTTCATACGTCACTAGTGACTAATTTGTGGAAATTGATCATTGATCTAGAATCGACTGCAGACGCTCGCGAGAATGTTTATATATGCATATTATTTCGCCATGGGCGGATCACAATTTGATATACCAATAGTTAGTATTGGTGTATCAAATTGCTTTATACCAACACTTTAAATGCATGTTATTTTTTAATGTATGTGGTATAAATAAATAAATAAATAAATAAATAAATATATATATATATATATATATATATATATATATATATATATATATATATACATATATATATATATATATATATATATATATATATATATATATATATATATATATATATATATATATATATATATATATATATATATGGTATACAGTCTCACAACTTTCAAGTGTGTAATAAAAGAGATATTATGGCTTAAAGTTTGAACTAACATAAAAGTAAATTTATGCATAAAAGATGGCAAATAAATTTCCAAATTTACATTCTTTCATTTACTTCTGAACTTTTTAAGATGCTGTTTTTGTGGGTATATCTCATCGTGAAGTTCTTTAAAAATATATTTTTATTGACCTTTCAGATGTCAGGATTTTACAGATTCCTTATAACACCACCTGATACAGTGTTTTGGGTGTTACACATAATTGTTGAAAAGTTCTGATTCCCATTTTACACAGTCGTACTAATAGATATAAATACAAACTCTGTCTGTCTGTCTGTCTCTCTCACAAGCACAAACAGTCTGACAAAAAATATACATGTGTATTAATGCTCATGAACAAGCATAGTGTGTTTATGACGCTTGAAAATATTGCGAATTTAAAGAGAACTCAGCAGCAGACTCAATGTTTGGTTGTAGTAGTTTAGAAGCTGTTGAACTGTCAAAAAAGGGACCACTTTTCTCACACGTATGTGTTTCATTGTATAGCTTTGCTAAGTATTTTTTCAGTTTATTGTAGCATAAAACTTTTCCTTTTGTGACTTGTAAATTATTTTATCATTTTGAAACATATCGAGACTTACATATCGGATAGTTTGCAATAAAAATGAGAAAAATGAATTAGATCACAAACATGTCATTTTAAAAGAAAACATCTCTTTTTAAAATCATAATATTTAGTATATAATTTTTAATCGACGCAGTAAAAGATTTTCGAGAATAAATGAATACATTTTGGTAAAATCAATGATTTGATCAAAGAGTTATTTTTTCAGATAAGGTTCATATTTCTCCTTATCCAACAACCCAGCAGGTTTTTTTTTTTTTTTTTACTTCTTTTAATTTTTTCGTATAATTTAACTCTAGCATATAGTTTTGGTTTAAAGGGAACTTTATTAATTAAAGTCGACAGGAAGAAGTTGACAGAATGATTTCAGTATTCTGGCATATGTTTTCTTCTGAAAATTTGTTCATTCCTGTCGAAATGGCTTTTGAATTATACAATAAAATATAAGCCAGAAACTGATGCAAAATTCTTAACTATTTTGTGGTATACATAAAAGACCGTGGACAGCCATCCTATAGAAAAAAGGCATCATCTCCGAACTGACCCATTTAAAATTCTCTGTTATTATAAAAGATACCAGCAATATCTCTGCTATTCCTGAGATCGATGGAGAGAAATTCTATTTCTGTAATAAATAGATATGGACTAATAGGTCACCCTTGACGGCACCCAATATCTTCAATGAAAGAACTGAGACAGATGACCACTGTTAATGACGCTGTGTTAAGACTTGTTCTAGAAATACTCTGAACCACTGACAAATAGGATCGCCAAAGTTAAAAGATTTCAGAGCATTTTACAAAGACTCAAATGCTTTTCATTTACTTAGAGAAGGCCAGGCTGATATTTTTCGTCGAGTAGTTCATAAAATCACTAAAGCTTGTAGTATTTTCGCCTATAAATCTCCATTTCATAAAACCTTTCTGATTATTACTTAAATAGAAGAAGCATCTTCGTAAACTTATTTGCTGTTGAAGATGTTTCTATTTTACAGCCCACGTTAGCAATGAAATTGGTCTCCAATTACTTATACATCGTCCACCTTCATCTTCTTTTGTTATAAGTGTGATAACTCCCTGAGAATGAAATTCGGACCGAATTTTGTTTTCAGATAATCATGGATCTAGTTAGAAAAAAAGAACCTATAAAATTGTACTGTGAATCCATCAGAACGAGGATTGGTTTCATTTTTCATGTTTTTAATGCTAAACCACACTCAGAAAAGACCAGCTCACTTTCACACGAGTTTATTTTCCGCAGCTGTATTTTTTTAAATCATCCATGAGGAAGTGTTCTTTTGTTTATAGATTGCCTTTAGTTTTGCTTTGATAAAGTTTTCATGAAATATTTTTATTTATTCATTATATTATTTTTATCTACTTTCTCCCATCAATCAATTCATTCATTGTTTTAGTGTAACTCCTCTTTTCCAGGTTAAGAAAGTATTTTGAATTCTTTTCACCAAATTCATACAATCTTGATTTTTATCTTAACCTTATTTTTTTTATACACGTTGTTTCCTTATTTCTTCTAATTCAGGCGTTTATTATTGATTTGTACTAGAATCTGTGTCATTTATTTAATTCAGTGATTTGCTTAAAATTAAAATTTCAGCTTCAGTTCTTTTGGCATGTTGCTTTTCTTCTTTTTTCTTTTGCTGTGTAAATATTCAGTTGCGTCGGATCAATTTTCAGTTTAATAATTTGCAAAAAGAGCTGATCCTAACATTTTCATAATAAAAATCCCGAAAAAGCAATCAAAGATATCAGGAATGAACAAGGTTAACCAGATCCATGTAGAATAATCAATCTAAATTAAGTTAGGCTTACTCATGGGGAATAATTTGAATCATCCTCAAGATGATATTCTTCAAAAGTATTTACAATGCATACTTTAACTGCAGTAGTTATTCCGTTTGTCTTAGAAGTTTTGCTTTGAATATCCAGTAGCCATGACCTGTGGGAAGTGTAAATAATAATGATCAGATTAAAGTTACGGCAGAGTGGTCTGTATTGTACCAATTTGGAACAATATATGAATCTGTAAAATATGGAAACATGTTCTCAGAAATTTGGAAATAATCTAATCTGCTTGATTTTATAGGACTAGGGTGGGTGGGTGTCCAATTAACATCTGGATGGATTAATTTGGATCGATTTACTCTCCATGGATCTGGTAAATCTTGTTCATCCTGATATCTTGGATTGCTTTTCGGGACATGGGGTTTCTGTTATGAATAATATATGTATCAAGTTCCATGTCCTGAACAACATTACAGTCACCACAATGACAATCGACACTTTATTAAAACTAGCACTATCTTGTCTTAGATTCTTATAAAAGTCGGGATTATAATCTATATGCCTATATAAGTTAAAGAAGATTGTTAAATTACCCTAATCATTATATCTAATTTAAAATGTAACTACCATCACCATCACATTTTATTCTTTGGATATAAAATTGAAAATTAGTTGTAAAACGAATGGCAACTCCAGTAAGCATTATTACTAGTTTACTAGATTTATGACTAAAAACACACGCATCCCAATATTTTAAGATCTCAGTAGTACCGTGTTTCTTGCAAACGTATAATGGATGCACTTTTTTGTTTAACCTAGAGGAAGATATCTGCATTTTAAACTGGAATTATACAGACCCCTTACATTCATAAATGAAGTTTTAGTTTGACCGTTCATAATTTCATATTTTAACTATAATATCAACACAAATGTGTTGTGAAATGTTAAAATTATTTGAGTAAATGTTATTCCACTGAGACGTGATATTAACATGCATATTCACGTTTAATTACACCTTATGGATGTTCTTTTAGGCATTAATAGCCTCTAATGTATTGAATTAGACTGACCTCTAGGTCAGCTTATTCTAGTGGTGAGTAAAAAGAAAACAGATTAGAAGGAAAAGAACCAATACATATTCTATTAATTAGTTGTAGCAGTCCTGTCAGTGTCTATATTAATTAGTATTGTTACCTTGAAAACAGTATTAACAATATTTATTATTATCGTCACCATAAGAAACTGCATAGACCCAGAACTGCCAGCGCATTATGCGAAGGTAGAACTGGGCCTGTTCAGTTTACTGTTGGACTCGACTTATAAGCTAGCACAAAACGGTAAATAGGCGTGCTTTTCTTGTGTTTAGTTATGTTCCCGAGGAATTCATTTTGAGCGTTTTCAATTAAACGAGTATTTACAAACCCTACACTGCACAACCAGTAAATAGTTAAAAACGGCATTATCAGAAAGTTCTAATTGCAAATCAGTCATGGATGTAGTTATACATTCTTTAAAATGGAAGATGCATTGATATTTTGCATGTTCCGCGTTTTGTTTTATAGGTTAAATAATCTACGGCCTTTAGAACTGACAGCAAGGCACTTAAATTCATCACATATAGAAATATTATTTTGACTGAGCTTAAATTCAAACCGATCTGTTTGTTCATCCATCATCATCTTTGTTTCTGTTTAGTTGTTAATCGGTTTCCACTGGCTAACATACTCGTAAAAAGCTTTAATATTGTCTTGGAAAGAAAGAATTATATATATATATATATATATATATATAT